>CAJNIZ010043870.1:15392-53617 GCA_905231905.1 Symbiodinium pilosum
GGGTTTAGGGTTATAGGGCTTAGGATTTAGAGCTTAAAGTCTAGGACTTGGGGTTTAGGAGAATAGTCGATATTAGTATCAGAGTCATTGCCATTTCTGTAGTTTTGCTCTAAGTATCACGGCGGTTGCTATTAATATTTCTATCGGCGTCAATAAGTATGACCGTGGCTCTTAGTGTTATTCTTAGCATTATTATCATTTTTGATGTTACTAATATTTCAAATGACGATGATCATCATCATCGTTCTCGTTGTATCTTTTGCTATTCGCGCTCTATCATATCTAGTGTTACTAATGTCTTGTTCACCCCCAGACCCTCTTGTCAGTTGTCTTTTTGTTTTTATTCTTATGATTGTGATTGATGTTGGTTATGTCTGACAGTAGTATTTAATGTCACTCTCCGAGTCTTTTTCTTGTTGGTATCATCATTGTGTTTATCGCTGTTGGGGTTATCAATGCTTTTATTGTTCTTCTTGCTCTTGTAGAAAGGGGCATCGGGCGCACTACCTAGTATTGGGGTTCAGGGCTAGACTTCTTGAGTGTAGGGCCGCCAGGGGTTAGGGTGTTAGGATTTTGCGGTTAGGGACTGGTGTTTGGGATGTAGGCTTTCAGGGCTTCAGCGGGTTGTTGGAGGGTTTAGCGATGTTTCGAGTTCCCTTAGTATAAGCGTGTCAGGCCCCTGTGCTCACACGCAGCCGAAACCGGTCCATAGGAAAACCCTAAACCCTAAACCCTAAACTCTAAACCCTAAACGGCCCTAAACCCTAAACTTTGTTCCATGTTACTCGTAGCCCTACCCCTTAAACCCTAAACTCCATCAGCCGTCAGCCCCAGGACTTCAGAAGCTCAACCCTTTCTGCCTGAGGGTCAACATACCCGATACCTGTTTCATACCGTTTTATTGGGTTTAGGGTTTAGGGTTTAGGGTTACATTGGGATAATGGAAAAGAAAATGGAAACTACAGGGATTATATAGGGGTTATCTGGGATTATAGGGGATGTGTAAGGGTTATATTGGGATAATGGAAAAGAAAATGGAAAGTACCATAATGGGTTACATAGGATTTAGGGTGCAGGGCTGTTCTGTTGGAAAATCAGGGGTACCATTTGCATTATAGTTTTTTGGCCTCTATATTGGGGTCCCCCTTCTTATGGAAACTACCATGTAGTGCCACTACTAAGTATCTCGAGTACACTAATGTTGAGTACTTGGACTGCTGAGCTATAAACCGTCCATGGTTTTTTTTTATTCGGAACTCCTCCAAAATATCTACCTGGAAGGAGTAGCCATGGCTGTGGTCCATTTCCAGGGTTTCCGAGCATTTTGAGTCAAAGTAGCCCGTTGCTTTGGGGAACTGTGGATTTCAGGTAGGCTTTGCAATGTAGTACACTCGGGGAGTTCTCAATAAGTATCGGTCACCATACTGCAACTGAAAAGACCGGCGGTGTGGCAGGTCCAGGTACCTTAGACCCCACAGACCGTCAGTTGTAGGGATCTACAGCAAACTGCCTGCACGTGCCCTCTAAATCCTAAACTCGAAACCCTAAAGTCTAAACCCCCCAACCCTAAACCCTAGACCCCTACCCTAAACCCTAAACTCCTAAACCCTAAACCCTAAACTCCTAAACCTCTAAATCTTCATCTCTAATCTGCAACCCCAAGCCCTCAGTCCTAAACCCCAAGCGCTGAGGCGAAGAAGGCAGCAGCCGTGGGGGAGTGGCGAGCTTAGCGACTCTTAGGGTAAATGTTTAACGGTCTAGGGAGTTTTTTAAGGGGTTTAGAGTTAAGGGTTTAGGGTTTGATGTACTGTGTATATATATATTAGGGGTTACTTGCAGATATTATATAGGGGTTTAGGGTTTAGTAGCTTAACCTCTCTTAGTGTAACTAGGAGTTTCCCATTATCCGGGTACTTTTTTTGGGCCACTGAGAAAAAGGAATAAAAATGACTTGGGGGTTTTTATTGGTGTCTCCTATTTTGGGAATCTACCAAATGCCTAAGAGTAAAAAGTCTTCGATTGAGGGCTAAACGTTTATGTATGAGGGCTAGGGGGTTATGGATGTGGGTGTAGGGCTTCTGGTTTGGGGATCCGGTTTTCGGGTTTCCAATTATTCAGGGCATCACGGTTTAGGTTTGAGAGCTTTGGGCAGCGTTTGAGGGTTTGTGTCTTATTGTTTGGGAAGTGAGGAGGACACATGCAGGGGTTGTTCAGAATGGTTCGGGGAGTATGTGTATATTGAACACACGTATATATATATATAAATATGTATATATACATATTTATACATAGGGCACGCTGGGATATGGTTTACATCCTACCCCAAACCTCCGTGCCCGACACCCTAAGCGCGAATCCCCATGTTTGCCTGATTGGTTCGTTCGTCTTTTCATCTTAACCGTACGATCTAAGCCCCCTTACTCCGCAGTGAATGCGTATCGGACATGTAAAGCTTATACGTGCCATGCGCAATGGAAGCCCATGTAATTTATATAGTCCTCGTCTGGTTCTCATGTATTCCCAGGGTGTCCATGGGCACCCCTGTTCATCCACGTTTGACCTGGCAGGAGCGTGCAAGTTAAACCCATACATCTCAACTTAAGGTAGTCATCACCCAAATCGTCTGATTCCTAAACCCTAAACCCTAGGTAGGCTCCTGTGTATTGTGATGTCCCTTGTTTCCAAAGCCACCACCCCTGGACCCTAAAGGCTACACCCCTGGCCACACAACTCTAACCCTGCCCCAGGGACTTGGAAGGGCATGTCCTGTGTGCATAATATATGCTTATACGTTTATGTGCACATAAATAAAAATATATAAATGTATGTATGTATGTATGTATGTATGTACGTATGCACAAATCTATATGGATCTACGCACCCTCTTGGCCTCGTAAGCCTGTCCCTGCTTCACCCTACACCCTATAGTCCCCCCTTAAGTAGGTAGAATATGGGGTATATGGGGATTTATTTCCAATATACCCACAGCCATATTCTATCTACTTAAGGGTGACTATAAACCTAAACCCTAAACCCTAAATAGTAGTTTCCATTTTCTTTTCCATTATCCCTATATAACCCCAATATACCCCTAATTTTCCCCATTTTTTTCCCCCTAACATACCCCTAATATACCCCTAAACCTAGTTTCCATTTCATTTTCCATTTTCTTTTCCATTTGATTCTCCATTGATTATAGGGGATAATAGTTAACTATAAACCTAAACAGTGGTTCCACTTAAGGGGGACTATAAACCTGTGACTATACCCTAAACCCTAAACCCTAAATAGTAGTTTCCATTTTCTTTTCCATTATCCCCATATTACCCCCATATATTATAAACCTAAACAGTGGTTTGAACTGCCTGCAATCTCCTCTTAGGCTGAATATGCTGGCTTCCCTGATCGGGGGAGGACAGGCTGCCGGGGCCTGAGTAACACAGGGTTTAGGGTGGTTCAGGGCCTAGGGCTTCAGATTTTGGGTTCAGGGATTCAGGCTTTAAGGCCAAGGGTTCAGGATCTGGGGTTTAAGGTTTAGGGTTCAGGTATCAGATTTTAGCGTCTCAGGTGTTGGGGGTTTGGGGTAAAAGGATCAAGGTTTAAGGTCTGGAGCGGGGTCTAGGTGTTAACGCGGCATGTGGGATTATGTGAGAGCCGTACGAGGTACGAGGCATAGTAGCTGAAGGTGGGTGCAGGAGTCCCTGAACAGAACTCTGAATGTCAAGCCTTGCCTAAACCTCGAAGCTTGAAAAGCGCCTATAAATATCGAGTTCTAAATCCCATAAACCTTAAACCTTCGGCCCTAAGCTTCGTCTGGGCCTGGTTGAGCTGGGCTTAGGGTTCCCTAATCCCAGAGGAGCCCTGAAGCCGAACACCCTCCGCCAACAAAAAGAGATTTACCTAACTCAGGCAGGAGACCTAAACCCTGAACCCCCCGAAGTCTCCAGAGGTTGCAGGGGAGTGTGGAGTCTCAGTCATCTTAAGCCCCTTCAAATCTCCAGCAGTCTGCAAGCTTCAGCTGCCCGGGTATTCTATGCAATTTAAGTAACCTAGCTTTAAACTCTCTGTCTCCGTCCAGAGACCCCAACACCCAAGCCCAAAACTTAAATCCACAACTTCAAGCCCAAACCCTAGGCCCTGAGCACCCGAAACTCGCAAAACCATGGCTTTTCATCCCATTTTCTCAGGTAACAGATACCTTCAAGCTGGAGAATTTGTTCGGCGCTGACATCTTTTCCAAGGACAGCTGTTGTCCCAACAGCCCTGCACCCCTTTGGTTATGGGCTTTATGGGGTACATATCGCAGGGACTCCAGGGACATGCAGGGATGCATAGGGTTTTGGGGGTTTTGGGGAGGATGCTCCTTCGCAAGCAGGGCATTGGTTTGGGCTTCCATGATGGTGTTGTCGAGGATGCACCCTGAACAAAGCCGGATTTGATCGAAAGCAAGTTACATTCATCGCTAGTGCTCGAGGGGCTGCGTTTAGTTCTGAAAACACCTTCCAAAACAAGAGCGTTTGGCCTAAACCCTATACCCTAGACCCTGAACCAACCCTCAAAAGTAGGATGCAATTATGAGTGTGGGAGGATCTTTGGGGGCTTTCCTCCTTGGTGCTTGCTGGGGGTGGGGGAGGTGAACTAAGCCATCGGGATTGTTGACAGGGTATTGGGCCTATGTAGGGACTACTATAAAGTTGGCCTATTCGCAGAATTTGAAGGAGTATTGTGGAGGTTGCCCTAGAACCTAAAGTCTATATATCCCAGAGGCAACCTAGGTTAAGAAATGTCAGGATCATGGATGGGTTTCTTTTGGCTGTACCCTGAGGTTAAGGCTTTCGGGGTCAGGATTGAGGGTCCGTGCCTTTACCTTAACCACAAAAGGATGGTTAGGATTATCGGTTTAATTGGGGACGCTCCCATCATGGAAATAGTTTCCGTGATGTGGCGTTGCCAGAGTAGGGTACAGTCTTACATGCTGGTGGTTCTCACAAAACTGGGCTCATGATGTTGAGGAACGTCTTGAAGCCCGGACTGAATTCTGGAAGCATGTCATGATGCTCTTCCACAGAAACGCCCCAAATTGCCATCCTTGAGCATTCATGATTTTGCCACATGAGGTCCATGAGACCTGATCCATGGATCCGAAACTGCAAAGCTAAAATCTGAATGTCTCTAGGCCTCTGCCCCTTGCCCTAAAGCTCATTCCAGTCCAGGATTCCGATGCACATCCCTCATTCCGAGCTGCAAAACCAAGACCTGAACTTAAGGCTCTGAAGCCCAATCCTGGAGTTGCCTTTTAGCACATTTGCTTCTTTTTCTTCTTGACTTCAAGGAGAGCCGCGTATACCACATTAAAAAACTGCAAAACCCAACCAGGAACCCTACACCCAGTGCCCACTCCTGCTCAGGAAGGGGGTGGTCAGGCTGCACAGGTGCCAGCAACGTTTCTGCTCGGGCTTTGCAGTCGGCCCCAAAACCGTTTACCTTCATCCTCCAAGGAACATGAATAGGTTTCCAAACACTGGGCGTGTCTTCCGTGCTTTTTCGTAGTAAGGGATACAAAAGTTTCGGGTGTATAGTCTAGGGGACGTCTAGATCAAAAGGATCATGGTTAGAGTCGTCTGAGAAGTTCCCACATTTCAGGACAAGGTGGGATAGACATTTGATCTGGTAAATCTACCCAATCTAGCCTGAAATTAGCATGCTCGGGTTCTGATTTTGGAGGTTCTGGTGTCTGTCTCGGATTTTGAAGTAATTTAGGCCTCCAAACCCTCAGCCCAACACACCCTGAACTCTAGATCCAATAGTTGCGTTGCTGTTAAGGAACTTAAAATATGTTACCATAACGTATATACATATATATATATAGAGTAATCAATAGGGTTCCCCAAATATGGTAACTTAGATTAAGTTCCTTGACAGCAACCCAGAGAAACCTCTATGTGCCGTTCAGGGCGTGGCTGCGTGGGGTTCATTTCAGCCTTCGAGACCGGGGCTGGAAAGAGAATGGAAACTACCGGATATTTTAGGGTTCAGTGGTTAGTAAAGAAGGGAGCTTCGCGGGACTCTTACAAGGGCTTCTATATAGGGTCTGCTATTCAGATTTATGCCCCCATTCCATAGTACCCAACAATGCATCAAGTGTCATCATACATACATACTTATCCCGCTCAAACCTAAACCCTATACCGCTTGTCACCCTAAACCTGGCGGCCCGAAAGTGTTGGATCGGTTGGGGCTGATAAAGTGTCAGCACAGTGGCAGCAGCCGCCATAGCAGCACTTCTTGAAATCCTAACACGAAGCACACCCCAGCTTCATATAAAAGCAACCCAAAGGCGTAAACACTCAACGTTCCCTAGATCCTTAGAAGAGCTTCACACACTACGGACATACCTAACGTGTCGGTGAGGGGGTGTTTAATAAAGAGTTACTAGGAGGAGTAGTAGGACTGGGAGAAGAAAAAGTTGAGGCAACATCAGAGACCCTTTTTACACACGGGGGTATGGTTTTCTGTATATCATAGCTGCCAACAGACCATCCTTCTTTGTTCCTGGGGCAGTAGGGACGAAGAAAGGAAAAAGTACACGACCAGAAGCGGCCATCGTCTTCATGTCAAGTTCATGGCAGGGTTCGTGATCTACAGTCCCCCTGAAGTAGATAGAATATGGCTTTGGGTATACTATAATAAGATCCCCATATACCCCATATTCTATCTACTTAAGGGGGACTGTAAGTTTTAGACCCCAACTCTTGAATCGGTCCGGGGTTTCGGCACGCCTCAACATCTTCAAAGGTTTGCATCCGTTCACTAACTGTGGTGTGTGCTTTGTATACCCCAGCCTTTAGCTTTCGACCTTCCACGTTTCTAATCCTCGCAAGAACCTTCCTGCATCTTGTCGCTTGGATCCTGAAGGTGATCCACATTGATGGCGCTGCGGAGAACAGGCAGGGTTCAAGGTTCAGGGTTTCGGGTGTAGGAGTAGAAGGGTTGAGCACTGTCGTATATTCACCAGCCCAAGCCTGAAGCGAGAACAATCACACCCTCTGAACGTTGGAAAAGCAGCCCTTGGCAAGGCAAATGCTCGACTCAATTCGAAACGAGATGGATGCACGGAACCCCAGCCTTTAGAGTTGAGACTTTGGGGGGCGACGCTGGTAATTTGAAGGTTTACACGCGCCTTATGTGTGATTTAGGATCCGGACGTGAGCCCCACCACAATATTGGATAATTGACCGATGTCCGTTGCCGTGATCCTGTGTTGCCTCTGAAGATCTTCAAAAACCTTGTACCGCGACTTCAAGACTTTGCAGTGTAGTGAAAGACCAAAACCCTGAAGGGTTCAGGGTTTGGGGTTTAGGGTTTAGGGTTGCCCCAACATGAATAGCTTGAAATTCCGCGTAGACAGCAGTGAGCTCCTTGATACATCCTATGTTCTCCATGCTAAAGCCTTTTGCGAGGAGCCTCCAGCCCTCTACGGCCCTGAACGCTAAACCTAGAACCTCCGAACTCTAAAATCCCTAGAGCATTAAAATTGCATACATATATGTATATATATATATATCTATATATATATATATTCATACAATGCCTATATCTCACTATAGCTCCCGATATCTCTATAGGGCACAGCTCTTAGCCCCTCCCTCCCCAAGGTCCCCGCGGCGCCGCCTCCGCCGCCACCCGACTCCGGGAGCGACTTGCTGGACCTCATGGACAATGCGTAGGCCTGGACTCCGGAGGTTTTAGGGTTTAGGATACAGGGTTTTGGGTTTTCGGATTTAGGGCTTAGGGTTCAGGATCCAGGGCTTGACCTTCAACCTTAAACTGTCTAGGGCTCAGAAATGGAGGGAGCAGTACCGACGCTCTGCCTGTTCCAGCATGTGCTCCAATCCACGCAGAAGCTACAGGATCTGCGCCTACAGGATGCATGGGACCAGAAGCGGCTACAGAATGGCAGTACAAGAAATGATCTCCAGCACGGGGAGCCATGGACCAGGCCCAATGAAAATGCTGGAGCTAACCGCCACTCACTGGGAGCCCAAGCCCTACAACTCCTTAAAGGGGGTTATATAGGGGAGTATATATTGGACTACTATACGGGTTACGAAGGGGGATGCTAGGAGTCTAGACAATGGCTGACATATTCATCATTTCCAAGCCGACAAGCAGCTGACAGAGCGTTAGGTTAAAAGCCTGTAGGGACAACCTTCAGAATTTGGATTTTTAGGGTTTGTAGGCTTCAGGGTTTAGGGTTCAGATTTCCATGGGTCAAGAGTTTAGGGATAATGCCAGGCCTGGTTTTCAGGGTTTTAAGAGGTATGGTTGTTTAGGGTTAGGGCCTCGGGTTTAGGGTTTAAGATTTGGAGCTTCATGGCTTTAATAGTACGGTTTTCGGGATTTGCTTTTAGCTGTGGGGTTGGGATTTGGAGGAACCCGGGACCTAGCAATGGACCTCGCATGGACAACCCCAAGACTCACTATTCAGTGTCAAGCTCGCCCTAAGAAAGGTTTTTTAGGATTTAGGGTAAGGGTTCTTTCAAAAGGAGAGTGGTCTTTATAGGTCTCCGCTTTGGGTTTGGGGAGTGCAAGCCAGAGGTTGTTGTCTGGGCTTCCAGTTTCAAGGGTTAAAGAAGTCATGGAGTTTGCGTGTTGCTGGTTGAAGGCCAATGGTTTTCAGTAAGATGACTATTTCTCTCAGAGTTGGGCTGCTCCTGCTAAATACCCCGAGATGCGCAAAAAGTCGACGACCTGTGTTCGCCTAGCTTTGGGAAGAAAAAAATGAATGAGTGTGTTGGGTTTACGGTTTATGGCTTAAGTTCAAGGATCCTGACAAACCCTAAATTCCTATTTCTGAGCTTCCTGGAGCAGGCGAAGCAGGCATGGAGATTGTATGCAGTTCCAAGCAGGAACACTACAGTACCCAAGATAAGTCAAGAACATATGCCCCGTTTTGTGGTTAATACATGTATGACATGAACCTTCTTTGGTACAAGCACCAGAAATGCGTTATTCATTAGAGGATGTAGTGTAGGGCATCGCAAAGATGCATGTCCGGTAGCTCGGCCGACGGAAGAAGGTTCCCGCCATGTTCCTCGGGTATACTGCTGGGACCCTGGCTTACGAATCCCCTACCCTTAGACATTGAGAACCTCAAACTGAAGTTGGCAAGACATAGCCAAACACACAACCAACCCTTTTCCTTCTCGATTCTTCGTAAGGCCTGGTGTGTATGCTTTGTTTACCTGGATTTGTTTTCTGTCCTCGCAGGTGCTTCAAATACGCTGAAGCCCTGGCAGAAACAAAGTCAAAGACACACAGTCCTGTACATCTGTGACTCTCAACTTCGTGGACGTAGGAAAGACTTCAAAATCAAGCAGCGAGACTTGCAACTATGTGTACCAACTATACAAGCTTTTCCCTGTGCCAGCCTTCTCGCACCGCGCCTGTTTTGAACTTATTAAGTGCAAAGTTCGTCGCAGCAAGCCCTGTCTTGCGACAGGCGTGGAAAGACAGCACGTGATCTTTGCTCGCAGTGACCGAGGAAAGACTCTGCACCAATCTAGGGGTGTTTGGGGCTGCAAAATATTTCGGTGTTTGTCAAATTTAGGGCTACTTTTCGGGGCTGCCCCAAAAGTACGGGGGCAACTGGCCATGTACAGAACGGTGTCATATAAGTTGGCACAAAAGAAGCCATAACTTGGACGACTGCATGTCTACAAAAAACTTCTTGAGGTGACACTTGCGGTTACCAGGGATTGTGACTCAAATTGCCTATACGGGGGTTGATCTAAAGGTCAATATCGGGACATCATTTTCGATATTGGCCATTTGGGGAACAGGACACAAAGCCCTAAACCCCACTATGTACCTGAAACCCTCAACAGCCAGGTCTGCTTCAGCTTTGTAGCAACCCTGAGAATCTGGACCCCTTCACCCTAAACCTGATAATCCCTGGACTCTAAGGTCCTAATCATAGGCAAATCCTTGATGCCCTTAGTACATCAAACTACCAGTACCTACCATTGGTACTTAGGTTGATCCTAATCTCTTAGAGTAAAGATCTCTCTGCAACATCCCGCTGTTTCACCTGCGCTCCATCGGCGAGCGTGCTTCGACAAAACCGCAAGCGCCAACAAGTCAAAACCGAGAGTGTCCCGAAACACTGTTGATGGTTGAGGATTTGGGGTCTAAGGTTTGGGGTGATGGAGGATATTCTGCACCACTCTCAGTCACATACCTCTCTAGGAATAGCGGTAGTCTAGGGGTCCTAGGTGGCACAAGATTTTTTTTCATCGCCAGTGCTGGGTTCACACTAGAGATCCTCCATAACCATTTTGGGGCCTTTTCTGGGATTATGGTGAAGATGCATTGATTGCGTGTACAGGAGAACACCTATATGAGCCCTGAACCGTAAAACTTGCCCAAGGGATCCAAACAGCCCAAAGTCAATCATATATACATATATATATATATATTCATAGACTTTACAGCAGAGGGAAGTTCAGACCACCACAGGCTGCACTTTCCTGTCCGCAGGTTGGGACTGAGGGCTAAGGACTTTGAGGTTCAGAGTTCTGGTTTTGAATTGGACAACTTTCCAACTGCCGCGCATTGAGTCGAGAAGAAAGGCTAGAGGGATGTGAAGGTTAGCTCAAGTTACGACTCTCAAGCATGTTTTTCGTAGAACTTTCTTCCTGTAAACAGCGCAGGGTTCGGCTACTGAGGTTGCGAATGCCCGAACACGACTTTCGTTTCCAATTGGACTTTTCAATTCTGTTTCGCCGCATGTCCGCAAGTGTCTAAGTTCGTATACCCATCTTAGAAACAGCTGAAGCGCTCATGGATTAGCTTGCACATCATCATCATCATCATCACAATCATCATCATCATCATCTTGCTCCTCCTCGTACTACCAACCTAAATAACCATAGGGATCCGGAATACTGAGCTTCCCCTTGATTTGATTGAAACATTCGGACGGCATCAGTATCGCCCTTGCCGTTCAATTCTCCATGCAGACCCCTACCTTCCCTCGAAGCCTTGCTCTGAACCTGATAACTTCAACCCTGAATCATTATCTCTTAACCTTGAACCCAAACCCTAAGATGAAGCCCTAAACAAGAGTAGACGTTTCTCCAAAGAGTCCCTTGAAATTCCCTATACAGGGAACGTCAAATAGATCTCAAGACGCTAGAACCTCGGCTCTAGAATACCAAAGAGGGACCTCCAAATCCACATTTATCAGGGTTTAGGGTTTAGGGGTTTAGGGTTTAGGGTTTAGGGTTTGGGGTTTAGGGGTTTAGGGGTTTAGGGTTTAGGGTTTCGGGATTCTAAACCCCTAAACCCTAAACCTGACTTTGGCCAGGTTTGGCGAATGATGGCGCCGCTGAGGACGTCAACTCAGTTTAGGGGCTTTCCGGACGTTTAGGGTAAAGGACCTGGGATTGGGGACTAGGACTCAAAGGTGATAGTTTGGGTACTGCCCCCACCCAGTAACAGTCTGTATTGGGGGTCCTATTGGGATATATTTATAACCATATTGTACTTATTATAAAACTGTTACTGAGGGGGGGCAGTACCCAAGTGATAGTGCTTAGGGTTTAGTCCTGTAGGGTTTTTTCTTTGAGATGTATGATGTAATTAGGGCTTAGAGTTTTTGCTTCAGGGTTAGGGTTCGAGTTGGGCGTCGTGGGTAGGGCTTCAGGGTTTCAATTCCAGAGTTCAGGGCAGAGATTTTAGGAATTGGCTTACGGCTTATGCATTAGAGTTAGGGTTTGGAGATAGTAGGATCTAAGTTTAGGTATAAATCCCTCATTGATAGCAGTCCCGGGGTAGCAAAGTAGGTAGACAAAGCCTCCCTATACTGCTTGCTGAGAAAATGCTTTGGGTTAGCAAGTGGGCAGAAGCCTGGTTATTAGCGATGTTGACGAGACCACCTACGCTTCTCCTAATCCCCTGCATACCCCACCCAGCATCGTACTGTTGATGCTAGAAATCCTGCATGACCTTAGTATACTATAGTACCATAATTCCCAAGGTTGAAGGTACCTAAGGACATGCAGGATTTTTCGTATCCATCGTAGTTCAAAGGTGGTTGTAGATTCCCAACAAGGTCTCAGGTGTGGCGCGAAGTGAGCCTTCTGTAGCGGATTTTCAAATCTGGGGCGGGGGGACCCTGAGCCGGGCGGACATACGTATACATATTTGTGTGTATATATATATATATGTATACCTGTACAGAGGGATTCGAAGCGGTTTATTGGGGCTCCTTCTTAATGAGTACATATGGTTTGTTTAGCCATGTTCCCATAACCCACGCACAGCGTACCCCACATTTGCCTTCCCATTATCCTTATGCCCTCCCTAAACCCTACTAAGCCCCCACTCTACGCCCTACTCCCACTGCGCCGCCATCCGTGCAACACCCTTTACTATAGTCCTTATTATAGGGATCTCCTATACTATAGTCCTTATTATAGGGATCTCCTATACTATAGTCCTTATTATAGGGATCCCCCCCAAAAGGTACCCCTAATTTTCCCTAAGCCCCCCGTGTGTATGACCAAGGCAGGTCCAGATGCCAAGAAGCAGCGTGTGGAGGACACCGTTTTCCGCGGTCTTTGCTTTTTTTTGTGGGTGTTACTTCATTTGAGTAGTATTTTTCTCTGGGGATACCATGGTACCCAATAAAGAGTAAGATTACAGCCTCCTTTTGGGGTATAGTATTTTGTATAGGGAATGCTATCTTGGTGAACCCTTGATACATTTTGAAGGTATGGGTTTCCTTATGCAACTGCAAAGAGGGTTTCTTTTTCCTTTCCAGGGGGTTCATGGATGATGGGATTTGGTGATCATGGTGCGGGGATGAGCATTGAGAGTTTGCGGTTACGGTTTGGGTTGGCTTCTACGTGTTTTTCTGGTTTGGGTCGCCTTCAGCAATTAAGAACGTGCAACGCCAAACATAGCGGTCTATGACAACGGCAGATCGCAGCGGCCTTCGGAAAATGCCTACTTGATCTTCGAATATGTTTGGGATAAGCAATTCCTGCAAGCTTGAAGGTTACGGGCGTAGGAGCCTAATTGGCTACGAAGACGATCGCTTCATACTTCCTTGTCCCTCTCCACAGCTATCATATGAGCTATAGTCTAGTACTACTTGATAGGGGGCTATATAGTGGAGTATTATAGGGGTCATTTAAAGGAGATACTAGGAGTTAGACTCTAGCTCATATACAATGCCCAATACCCTTAGCTGCAGTGCCGAGGTTCTTTCCCATTATTCCAGCCCTCGCATCCTCCCAGAATTTCATCCACACTCTCAACGACTCTGTTGGCTTGTGGTACATTTTAGAATTTGGCCTCTTGATCTCATGAGGACCCCGTTTTTGAACAGGTCTAAATGCCAACCAAGATCAGCAAGATTCCTGAATGTGGCTTTGCGGATATGTTTCTACTGCGTTGCTTAGAATACCTTGATAATTACGTAACCCTATTTCCTGACTGTCCGCATGACGTGCTCCTGTCCTTCGTCCGGATTACGAATCATGCTAGACTGCCCAACCCAGAAATGCATCGCACAGGCAACGTGGCTTCCTTCGTAAGCCAGACATCATAAAGCGCAGGCCCCAAACTGACGCAGGTGAACCCGAAACCCTGCAACGAAACCAATAATTAAGCCACTGACTGTCCTCTGAGCAGACGGAAAAGCCTTCTGGGCTGAAAAATCCTAATTACTATTATTGTTATTCATACTAATATCGTTCCTATTATTGTTATTATTACTATCGTTATAGTTATTACACGCGCTCTGCTCGACTGCGAAGCGTTGTGTTGGGATACATGGGGGAGGCAGTTCAAGTCATGGTTTCCGTTGGGGTTCCACGGACTTGCGCATGCAGGCTAGGATGCTGGTAAGGCTTCAGGGATGCCAGGGAGGTTCAGGATTCATGGATTAGGGTTTAGGGTTTTGAGGTTGAGTGTTGAGGCTTTTGGGTTGAGGGTTTAGGGGTTTAGGGTTAGGGTTTTTGGGTTTAGGGTTTATGGATTTAGGGTCTTAAACTTTAAGGTTCACGGTTTGCTCCAGACAGGTTTTGCTCTTGCTTGCTAGAGGGCAACGCTGAACATCACAACTTGCTGCCAGAGAGCATGCCTTTCAATCTCTTTTGCTAGGAGGCGGACATCAAGCCCGAGAAAGGCCCACTCACAAATGCATGCAAGCCAGTTTTTTCATCAATAGGCGCACACTGGACTAAAGGGTCTAAGATATTTTCAAACTACGCGTACCCCTTCACAGGTGTCTCATCTCACTAATGTGTAAAGATGTGATGAAGATTCCATGTAGTTCTCCGGGTTTTCGCATCAGGGTATCCAGGACCGGTGCGTAGCTTCTTTGGCTGGGAGCTAGGCCAGAGCTCTTTGCAGCTCTCATGAACAAATCCCAAACCCTCAACTGTTTGACCTTTCGGCGGCACTGACGTCCTCAAGTTTGTTGGAAGGTTTGGGGTGATGGAGGGTTCAGCGTTTGAGGTGGCAGTTTTCGGGCCAGACTTTTCATGTCCACGTCTGACTTTGTACATTCTTGGGGCCTCTCTGAGGCCATAAGTCTCGCAGGAAATGCAACTCAGGTGAGGTTAAGGTTTTGATTCCAAGTCAGGCTAGGGACTTTCGCGTTGGGATCTAGGGTAGGGCTCAGTGGTTTCAAGAATCCCTTATGCTAAGGTTTTGTAGCAGCTCCCCTACCCCTACCTGGATCCCAAAAGTAAGAAAACTTACATGCAAGTATTCCCTACTAACCACCACTAAGACTAGTAGTGCATAATAAGAATTCTGGTGCACAGTTGTCAGGACCCAGGTGACAGGTGAACGCTAAGCCTTAGACCCTTATCCCTGAACTCTGCACGCTCAAGTTCTCTTGCTGTCCCCAACTTCCTAACTCGAGTAGATCCCCCGTGACTCTTCCCAGAAAATTCCCGCCAATAGTAGAAGGTACCACATGTGTAGCTGGCTCGTTTCTATAAACCTTAAATTTTCTGGGTTCCCTGCGGAACCCCTCTTTGGGCTTATGGACTCCGAGAACAACCCAATCAACACTACAACAGGACCCCTCCTGTCACGTGGTTTAGGCCTTAGGTTCGAGAGGATCCGCAAAAATACTGCTACCATACGAGGACTTGATTCAGGGCTTTTGGGTTCAAGGTTTACTTTGTGAAGGGTGTAGAACCCCTTTTTGGGACCAGTTTTGTAGGTATTCCTGGCTTCCCTATCCCAGAGCCTGGAGCCGCTGGGAGTTTGGGGTCCCTGTACCACCGCCATAGTTTTGGAAGTTAGAGCCCTCCACAAATCTGCCGCGGAAAAGTAGGTATAATCCCGAAGCTGTACTCGTTTCTACTACAGCACAGATGCTGGATGTTATGGTGGTATGCACGGCGTTGGCATAATACGATTCTGGTGCAGACCTGCGCACCTTTCTGCAAGAACTGGCGGAGAACATCTAAGAGGAGGAAACCTGCACACTCCCAGATGACTGTGAAAGGGGGGAGTTAACAGTAGATCTCCAAACCCCAAACTCTAGAGTTAGAGCCCCTGCCTGGAGCCAGCACCCTGCCACTAAACCTCTCTTCAAGTTTGTCTTTATATAAGCCATGGTACCACAGAGCAACATGAAGACAAAGGGCAGTTTCCCCAAAGGACGATGACGTTGTAGCGTCCATATGAAGGCCCCTCTTTTCCGTTCCTAAGCCCAAAGCCCTATCACCCTAACACCCCAAACCCCAGCATCGTGTGGCTTGGGGGTTACGTTTTAATGTTTGGGGTTTTGTCGGTAAATTCCGGTTTTATGTTCAGGGGTTTAGTGTTCGGAATTCGCGAGTCGTTGTCCTCTGAACCCTCAAACCTTATGAGCCCTAACCCCACGCCCACCCACTCACTACGCCTGTAGGGCCTTTGTTAGATAGAAATCTCTGAAACCCCTGCAACTACCCCCAGACCCTAGACCCTCATCCCTAAATAGTTTGTCTCTTCCTCCATGCCCTACGAACCACCACAGCCCATAAAAAGAGCCAAAATGTCTATACTATTCTTCTACATCAGGTGTTTTGGAGCCCCACATGCTAAGCACTTGTAAGTCGGAAAGGCGAGTCGCAGCCTGAAACGTCGCCCCCCGCGGATCCAGTGCCATCCACTGAGCCGTCGCAGCCAGAAACAGGGTGAAGATTTGGGGTTCCAGGTCTGATTCAAGGGGCGTCAAAGAGATATCTAGGAGAATAGTTTAGGATGTGGAGTGACATGCAGGTATAGATCGGGATACATATCTAGGGTTGAGGGGTTTAAGGGTTCGACGGGGTTTAGGGGTATAGGGGCGTTAAGAGGCTTTAAGTTTAAGAGCTTGTTTAGGCTTTGGGGCTAAGGGGTTAGGACTTGAATGTTTACCGCCTTTGTTTGGAGATTTGAGGCTTAGCGATCGCAGCTTGGGTCATTTAGGTCGTTACGACCTAGGCGTTGTATTTGACAAGATTCGTACAGCCCATGTATTTGAGGCTATGCGAAGAGCCGCCTAAGGATATGTGTGATAGGGTTTGCGCGGTCTCACAATTTGTATGGTGCTGTACGCGGTATCCAAGGGCTTCATAATGTCGATGGAAGCACTCGTGCACCAAGTTCTCTAGATCCTTGAGATTACAGCAGTCTCGGGTCCCTAGATGGTGCAGGATTTCGTCCATCAACAGTTGCAGACTGTATCAGGCATTATGCCCCATTACGGATCAAATAGTGTGGAGTTCTTTCTGGTTTGCATCAGGATCGCAGGTGGCTCCGAGGACGTGTAGTGTAGGAGTTCATCACGCAGGTTCCTGGGACCTCACGGAATACACATTGGGGGTTTTGATCAGCACTTAGTTGTTCCATTCTTTTAACAGGTTGGGTGCGGGGTGTTCAAATCAGTACTTCCTCACAGGCACCAGCTGCTAACACCTTTGTGCAATCTTTCTTCCCGAGCTAGATTTTATCATGTAATCTTGTGAAACATTCTTTAGTCACCCTTGATGAATGCACCCTGTCCCGGCGTAGTGATGTATCGAAAGCAGAAGTCCAACCTAGTCATTTTCACTTGGGAGTTTCTCAAAAAATCTCTACCCCTACGGTCTCCTTGTATTCCTGTCATGTGTGTAACTGAAACATAGTGTGTATATATATATATATGCATACAATCGGTTGGGCCACAAGAATTCTTGAGAAACTTTCGCTCAGCAGCTGCAGTGCGCGAGGTTGGCATCAGCAGAGTTTCGAGTTTAGGGTTCAGGGTGTTTTAGGGTGTAGGGTGCAGGATTGGGTTTGGCTTTTACTGGTTAAGCGTTTAGGGGATGTGGTCTTCATTGTACGAGGTTCCGACATCTGTGGATCCTTAGTTAGCCTGACTTGCGCAACAGGGGCTTGTGTTTGCTGATCGGGGGCTACAGCATATGGGAGTTCTTCAACAATAATCCTATAGACTCAGGAACAGGCGACCCCAATGTTGAGAAACCCTCACATTTCAGCCAAATGGGGTTCCCCGAGAGCCTCGGAATATGCGGGGTTTACAATTCTGGGGGTCCCCCATCAAGGTTACGATGCGGATCATTTGAAGAAATCCCCCTTTCTTCTGCTCTCATCCTATCGGGCTTTCTAAGCAAAACACGAATGGGAAGCCGCAAATGCAACATCGGGTGCCCCAGGCCCTTACCTCTGACGATTACTCTGCTGGAACTCTTCAAACTATTCCTACAGCTCAAGCCCCCCAGCTCCAGGTGTATCCTATGCCTCAAGGTAACTGAAGCCAGAGTTCCAACCAATCCCCTAAGCCGCTGAAACCCCAAGAGCAAAAAGCTCTAACTCCAAAGAAATCTGAACCCTAAATCCTAAACCCCGTAAGCAGTAAAGCCTGAAACCCATTCATTCTACCGCCGCCACTGGGGGTGCCAACCTAGCCGGATGCTGGTCTTTTGCGCTGGCGGGAATGAGGATGTGAGGATTCGCACAACAGCGTTTCAGGACTACAGTGTTCAGTGCTGGGGTTATGAGGTTGGATTTAGAGGGGTCTAGGAGATGAAGGGCAGAAAGCTGGCATGCCTTCATAGCAGGAGTTAAGGGTTTGCGATATGTGTATATACATACGGTTATATACACTATTACGGTGAACATTTGAGGATCATTAGGTCGTGCAGTTTGCCTCTTCACCATCTGTCTTTCCTGCGAGTTGCCTGACGTTTAGGAAGGTTTCAGTACTGCCCTTCCTCAGTAACAGTTGGATAACAATTATATCATGGTTATATATAGCCCTTAATAGGACCCCTAATATAGACTGTTACTGAGTGGGGGCAGTACCCAAAGGAAGGTCCAGCTTTGGTGTTTAGGATTTACAGCTTGGAGCTTCAGGTGAAGCAGGTCTATGTCCCTGGTTTGGGCATAAACCCAAAAGCCAACTACACCAGCTCTTTATACTGGGAGCCACCTACCAGTGGGTTCCTTATCCAGCCTCAGACTAATCCCACAAGGTCTCCACACCCAACAGTTGGGAAGTTTAGGGTTTGGGGTCTAGGGTAGCTGAGATTTTGGGGATAGTCATTGCAGGAAAGGTCTTGGGATGTCAAAGACTAGTGACGAGTCGACTAGTAGCTACTTGGACCCGTTAGCGAGACTAGATGACTTACTCTGCCGAAGCATCGTCTACAAGCAATTGTGCTAGTAGCATTAATTATGCCTTGAGGTACCAAAGGCTAACTCCAGCGAACGCTGTAGTCGTAAGACTAATCATTATACAGATAGTAGTAATAACACAAATAAGACAAGCAATAGGAATACGAGTAGTAACAAGAGTAGCACTAGTACTAGTAATAGTAATTATAGTAAGTTCATTCTTGTGGTTTACTTACTTGCTTTGCCGGGCCACAAGGCCCCCCATGAAACTGCAGGTCTTAGGTTTCCGGCCCAGCGCAGCCCTGCGCCTGTCTAGGAATCATACGGTAGAACTCCGGTCGAACGTTTTGTCGCCCCGCAAAGCCGTCAAAACACACTCCATGTTTTCCCTGCCAGCTGTGGAAGGCCAGCTGGATCTCATAAGCCAGCTGCTCTTTAAAGTTGGGTCCTGGATCGTGGAAATTAATCAAGTTGTACCCAAGCATTGAAGATCAAATGGAAAAGCAAAAGAAATGCGCGCCTTATCGCCTATCACTCCATCATCTGAAGCACAACGATCACTTGCAGATGAGACTGTGCTTCTAACTACTAAGCCTAGACACTGCAGCGTATCAGTAGGTTGTTACCTTGAAAGGTTACAAAAACGGCCAGATACTGTAGTACTTATGCTTCCTTGGCTCAGTCTCACAGTTATCATGATGGATGCAATATTTTGGCGTTTTTCGCTTCTTGATCCTCTACATCTTGGGCTAGAGTAGCCCCTGAACCCCCCCTGAACCCTAGAACCTGACACCGCGCGCACTCTAATCCCGCACCATGTCCAACAGTCCTGCACTACATCCACTGATGGAACCCAACTCGCAGAAATGACCCTGGAATATCGGAGCGTCAACACAGTGCGGCGACTCTAGATGGGCTTTGGTTTTTGGTTTGGGGACTCAGGGACTTAGGTTTACGGGTTTCTGGGTTTTAAGCCTTATGCTGGCTTGTTTCAGGATAGTTAAGGCTGAAGTGCATGTAGGCATGCTTAAATGCCTTCGATGGTCGTTCTGTGAGCGGTTTATAGACATTGGAGACTTGAAGGTCAACACGCAAACAGGATCTACTGCCAACTTTTTCTCTGCCCCTAAATTCAAAGCTTCAGCAGCTCTAAAGAATTTGGACCTCTCACAAAATTCCTAGAACATCAAGCCCGCACGATAGTCAGCGTAGGGGTTCCTTGTCAGCACTTGGCCGCCTGCATTCGCATGCTTCCAGGAAAGAAAGGTTGTGATGTACAGTCTGGCTTGGACAGGGTTTCTAGAGAGAAAAGCGTTGCAAGGATGCTCAGCTGTTCAGGATTTGGGTTTCAGGGCTTTAAGGCTTGTGGCATTAGAGTGAGGGTTCAGTGTTAGAGGGGCTCAGGGCAATATGGAAATTATTAGGGAGTGGAAGAGACAGAACGCAAAATCTTTAGATTTTATGGTTTGGGAGATGGGAGGTGCAATGAACACCTTACGGGCACTAGGAAACTTGTGAGCCCTAGCATCTCAACATGTTGCCAGGGATTCTTGGTGTAAGGACATTGAATGTCATGCCAAAAGTTAAATATCTCCCACAGTTGCTAAGATGGCAGTTGAGTATGGCGGATTCTGGGGTTATATATAGGCTTAATATGGAGGTTCTTTAGGGATAATGGACAAGAAAATGGAAGCTATTACAAAGGGCATATATAGGGTTATATATATAGGCTTAAAATGCTGCGGGTTCTATGCTTTGTGCTCACATGTCAAGCTTCATCAGTTTCATCTGGTTTTCCATGTGGTTCTCCATGTTCCTAACCCTAATCCCTAAACGCTAACCCCGCAATCATACAGTACTCGTAACGTGCATTTCTTTACGTAATCATATTGGGTTCTGGTTGAATTTATAGCTACGGCTGCAGAGGAATCATGCGGGAGCCGGAAGTCCAGCCAAGGTCGATCTTTGGGCGTTTGTTTAGTTGTTTAAGAACCCTGGGAACCCTTTGTCCTATCATATCTGTATATATATATACACACAGTTATATCGGCGTTTTGGGGGGGAATGGACAGGAAAATGAAAACTGCCCTAGCAGTGATATGAGTTTTTAGAGTCACTTTAAGCAGAGTAAACTAAATGCTCTGGTCCAAGTGCTTCCTTGCGTGGTTGTGCATGCATGCCAGTGAGTTAGAGACCTGCACACGTGAGGCGCCAGAATACAGAACTCGGCGTAATACCTACCAAAAAATTGCAATTTCTACCTGATTGAGGTCGTCCAAAGACAGGAGATGCTTATGTTTTTTTCCCGACGCATATACTCCTCAATATAAGGACTCCAAGAATGGACCCTCAGTTTTGGGAAACTCCTCAGAGAAGATTTCACACCTCAGCAGTTAACTGCCTACCCCAAGCAACCAACTGCCTCCAAACCCTGGGTATTGGCTCATGCGCATCTACATCTAAGGAGATTGCCGGATGTCTACACTGTGTCAACAAGCCTTGAGCAAGGGCTAGAGTAGAAGCACACGACAGGTGGGTAGTTTACAGGTGCATGGTTTTTCATAGAGCTTCCATACCAGTCCGATAAATCATGGGGGGCTTCTGGCAGTCCTTCTGGGAGTTGTATGGAAACTACCCGCCTGTCAGGTACCCACGTGTAGATGGCTGAATAGCTGGAAACCAACAGTGGTATGCTCGGTTGGCGGGCTGGATGTGCCAAGTATATGGACGCCTCTTAAAGTGGGTGTCTTTTTCTTTTTTTGTAGAGCCGTGTACTAAGCATTATCCTATTTGGGGCCTTACTTTGGGACCCCAAGCCCTAAACCCCCATACTTGTACATGCATCCCCGCTTGGTCGTCCCTGGCCCATCAGCATCAGCCAGCTGCAGCACACAACCTATGGAAAGGGTCATGAGGTTGTTGGGTTTAGGGCTTGGCAGCGTTGATCATTTCTTAGTTTGGGGGCTTGAGCTACGCGAGCTGACGTTGCCAGATAGATGTGCAACATATCGACTGGGGCCCTTGCCCAACACAGCTTTTGCTCCCAAACTGTCTTCCTGTGAAGTTTTACAAAAAAAAGCACGCACACAATGAGGTTGCAACCCCGCAAGTCTAAACTCCTAAGCCTTAGCCATACCTGAACGAACAATCCCAATGGCCATGCCAAACAAAGACTGCATCATGAAGCTCTAGACTCTATACTCCACAGAAAAGCCACAAGACAGCTGTCCTCGGGCTTTGCCCAAACTGCAGCGAAGAACCCTAAGCGAAACACGCTGGGGCGACATGAGCTATGGCACTTCATCAGTGCGCCCAAAGGCCTTGGCTCATGCTGTAGCCCTCAGGGTCTGAAAGTAAGTTGGTTGAAAGGAATTGCTACAGTGATTTGCTGGAGTTTCGGCTCTTTGAGTACTTGGACCCCATCTACATTTGCTACATCTGAAACCCTTACCACATCTTAAATCCCATGAGCCCTCTTGTAACAACCCTGGAGTTATGCGGCAACCCCCAGCGTCCAGATGCCCCTACAGGATGCAACTTCGGCCCGATGCCTCAGGCACCAGCAAGATTTGTGTGTTTCTCTTTTCTTCCATCCTTGTAAGAAAATATCTAGGTATGTAGGATGCATGCCTGGTGCTTAGTATGGAATGCGTCCCGACTTGTGGTACTTACCTGGACGAATGCCAGGGACTGCTTCACTAGTCTTGCAGTTTGGTGCAAGGATACTTATCCGTTCCTTCCGAACAATGAGCCATTTGGGGTTATATTACGGCTATTGTAGGGTTATATTGGGATAACGGAAAATGAAACGGAAACTACTACGACTGTAGTTCGACCTCATGAAATCTCAAGTCATCGCGCCACTCCAAACTCAAAAGTACCTGGTGCTTCTTGAATTCCTGGCTTCTGCTAGGTGCAAGGGCCTGGAACTAAAAGCCATGCAACTTACATTTTGAATTGGACCTTCAACCCCAAGCCTTCAATCCCTAAAGCCCGGGCTTCGTATCAAGGTTGCTTCGGACCCAGGGGAAAATCTCAACCGTTATGGACCCTCCAGCTTATAGCCCCAACTCTTCAGCCCCGAACTCTTCTCCCTACTATAGGTTATAGAGGGAGTACAGGGACTATATTGGGGTTATATAGGGATAATGGAAAATAAAATGGAAACTACTATACTATAATATATACTTCTCACCCTCAACTCTTAGTCCCAAGCCTTAAACCTTCAGCGCTTCAACCCCAAATCGGATCCACAGCCGCCTTGCCCAGTGTATTTGGCGAAGCCTGCTGCTTCTTCTGGCTGCAGCCAGCCTCGCCGAAGCCATCTGCCAGCAGGGATGCTGTCAAGGGTTCAACTGGGTTTAGGGTTTAGGGTGGTCAGTAGGGAATAAGAGAATCTATTATATAGAGATGACATTTGGATTCTATTCCTCCACAAGGATTTAAGGGTTTATGGTTGTTTAGGCTCTATACTTGGTCATTGTTGAACATGGTTTTTCGTTGTTATACTAGAGCCCACTGAATAAGATAAAGCTATATTGCTCAAGAAATATCAAGAGAAGGATACAGTAAAGGGGTATGCTACTCATGATGGTTTTCGGTTAGTTACAACTGCGGCTAGAAGTTTAGTTGAGATGACAGCTATAGGGACATGACCTATGCACCCCCCCCCCCAAGTTTGTCTACCCATGGACCCAAAAGGTATACTATGAGGAACTTATCAGCGGAGTATATGACCCTTCTGTATCTTGGGGGGTTTTTATACCCACTTGTACTTGAAGGTGCCAGGGAACTGAGCATAATTGAAGAGCTACATGTGGACTATGAGGAGGGGTATGCAGGGATTAGGCTTAAGATTTCATATGGGGTACTCTCAAGATCATGGGCCCTTCTTGCATAGATTATCATACAGCACCTACTACTTAGAGGTCCCAAAACAATCCCTAAGGCCTGAACCCGAATTTTTGCAAACTTCCCACATAGGAATGGGTCTGGGGTTATTAAGGAATCGAGGTTGGAGATTGAGGGATTTCGGGTTGAAGCTTCAGGATGCACTCTTTAGGCGTTGCGCTAGATAGTTTACAGTAGTGCTGGAATAGCATGTATATGTACATTAGATATGTATAGACGCTCATACATAAACCATGTAGAAACATCAGTAGCCACAGTATCACCTTGCAACCCGTAAACAAAGGAATTCTGGTATACGACAGCCCGAAGCCCTATCTGAATATTTCAGGGCCTACAGTTCAGCAAGTGCTTTGCTTTAAGAAGGTGCTTTTTTTGGTTGGCCCTTGGTTGCGTGGGAAGGCCGGAGGTTGGTTGAAGGGTTAAGGGTTTTTGGGTCTAGGGTGTAGGGATTGGGGTTTAGGGTTTAGGGTTTTTAGGGTTTAGGGTTTTTAGGGTTTAGGGTTGCGGGTTTACGGTTACTGCAGGTCCTGCTTTTTGTGTGGGGGTTATGTAGGAGAGATCCCTGGGAAAAAGACATTCTGCCTTGGCACAGGTCTCTCAAAGCTTGAAGTCACAACAACATAGCAGGGAACGGAGGAATGGATGAATGTAGTAGTGCGAGATTATCTCCGCTCACAAATCAAGAGCATGCCCGAAACCCTACATTGGGTTGCTGTTAAGGATACTAAGCTAAGTTACCAACATCTGGCATCAGTTACTTGGTATTTACATGAAGGTGCTTAGGTTCAATTCCTTCACAGCAAGATCGAACAGTAGATGCACTCTTTCTTCGCCTAAGCCCTTTTGACGGCACCACCGTAAATCGTGAAACCTAAAGCCCTCAAAGTGCATAGGCCCCTTAACCCAAGACCCTAGGGCCCCTGAAACATCGCTACCTAGACCATCCAACGTGCATATTTAAGGGGATCCTACTAAAGCTGCTTCCCCACAAAAACATAGTGATCCCAAAAAAGAGCCATATTGCAGGGGCTGGATATAGACTCAAGAGGCTCTCCGTAAACCCACGCCCCTCAGCCAAAAAATCAAGTAGACTATGGCCTGAAACACCCTAAGCACCCCCAAACACGCATAAAGGCTTGCTTGACAATGTGAGGCCTAAACTCAAAAACCTAATTGATACGGTCGTTTCAATTTTCGTTTCCATTCCTAGCCCCTGATTGGGAATGAGGCCCTGGAGCTCCCTAAAGAAATTAGGAACAGACTACGACCTTAACCACCGCGAAAAACCCATACAACTATAAGGCCCCCTGAACAATGTGAGGCGGCAGGGCGTGACTTTTACAAGACATTAGGGGTGCCGCGGAGCGGCGCCCTCAGCTGGGTGTTTGATTTATCAGAGTCATATTCAAAAGTGTATATATACGTACATATATATATATACACATATGTATGTTTATGTACACATATGTCTATGCTTATGCATATGTATACACTTGTACAAGATGGATCTGTGTAACATGTACATATAGGCATATGCATACATACACACATACGTACATACATACATACATACATAAATACATACATACATACATACACATACATACATACATACATACATACATACATACATACATACATACACGCATACACGCATACATACATGCATGCATACATGCATACATGCATACATGCATACATGCATATATGCATACCTGCATGCATACATGCATACATACATACGTACGTACGAACGTACGTACACACATACATACGCGCACGCACATACATGCACACATACATGCCTGCATGCATAAATGCATACATGCATACATGGATACATGCATGCATGCATGTATACATGCATACATGCATACATGCATACATGCATGCATACATACATGCATACATGCATACATGCATACATACACAGACATACATACCTACGTACGTACGTACGTTGTACGTACGTAGGCACGTACATGCATACTTACACACATACATGCCTACGTAGGTACGTGCGTACACACGTATATACGCACATACGTACATACGCCCAAGTCTGAGTTATCACTTTGGATTCCGGGTATACAGGGTTCCATAGTCCAGAGTTTCGGGTCCCGAAGTAAGGATTCAATCAATTTGGCTCTCAGGGCTCAGGGTTAGGGATCTAGGCCTTGTGGAGGTTCTCAAGATTAGTTCAGCAGAACAAGCGCTCATAAGAAGCGGCAGCATTAGACGGATCAGAGGGAGAAACCACAAAGCAACATCGTCCATGCCCCCTTGGGGTCCCCCTAAGGAATTCCAGTTAATTCAGCGAGGATTATGTGTATATGTTGATCAAAAGCGCCTTTTTATTTGAACGCGCGCCATGGGATCCGCCGACGAAGCCCCAGGAACCTTATGCCTGCGTCATTTTTTGGATATGAGGTGGATCTGCCCTATGGGCTATGTCGAGCTTCTGCGGGGCTGGTGGGTGTCCACCTCAATGACTGTATTGTAGTCATGCTGTGACACTCCCAGGTCATCTTTATTGGGTAAAAATATGACCCATGGTGCAACAGACATGCCCTGTAACCCGTGGAAGGGCACCACCTTAACTGCGATTGTTTCACCCTAAACCCGGGCTCTTTGTAAGCGCTGTAGCCCTAAACCTCATAGCCACATCACCTGAACAGCTATAACCCCACAAGCTGAACCCCAAGACCACTAAATCCTCAAAAAATGCAGCCCTAGACCCAACCGCTTTGAACAATAACATTTTTCCTTAGTCCAGGAAACCCAAATTATAATGGTAACGCCCTATAGTCTCGCATAGTTCTGATTACAGGTAGTTGTGTTTTGAATATTGCTACGTAGATTTCTTCCCAGGTGCCTCGAAAGAGCAGATTAAGAAGGCAGAAATGGTGAATTTCTAGGGTCAAAAGTGCTATAGGTGTCGGGTAAGAATGGCTTGGGGTTTGAGGGTATTTAGGAGGGGTTGAGGCTTTCAGGGTAAGATTGGCAAGTTCAGGGGTTGTAAGGTTATAGGGGTCAAGAGAGCTTAATGGTGTAGGGTTCAGGCTCATAGGGGTTTGGGGTCATGGGGTTCTAGGGTAGGGTGAGGAGGGTGTTTGAGGTTTAGGGTGAACCCCCTATGCACTGCCCACCAGAGATATTGGTACAACAAACAGGCTTCCTACAAATTAGTTTTGGATCACTTTTAGTTCGTGGGTTTACTTGAAAAAGTAGGGTTTGCGGATAGAGGAAGTTTTAGGCAGCAGGGTTTGCATGGTCTTAGAGTTACAGATTCGGCTTAGGGCTATGCAAGATCTGTGGCTTTCCTGAGTCAGGGCTCCCTTGTGCGCAAGTCCTTCGAGTACTTCTGCTGCAAAGGCTTCCATACACCATCATCCAGACAAAGACCCGCAGCAAACCCAATTATTAGGGATATATTGGGGTAATTTTGGGATAACGGAAAAGAAAATGGAAACTACTATTTAGGGTTCAGGGCTTTGGGATCTGGAATTCCAGAAATCAGGAGCCACAAGCGCAAAATCCAGGATCTGAGCCTGAAACCTCCTCCTAGACCGTAATTTGTCAAGTGCTTCACGGTAGCATGGGCGCCAGGCATACAGAAAGCTTTCACTGAAGTGGCACCCGGACAAAAATCCAGACAACAAGGTGCTGCCTTTCACTTTGAGCTCAGGTTTTAGGGATTCAGGGACTATTATCAGTTTAGGGCTAGGGTTTAGGTGGCTAGGCTTTAGGATTCAGGGCTGATGGTGTTTGATTTGGGGTTTAGGGTGCTTACAGGGCTCATCATTCGGCGCCCAGGGCCTGTGTTGCAGGGGTTTGTTTACGATTCGGAGGATGGGTTCAAGGTTTGGGTTTCGTGGAGGTCGTACTCTACCCTCGCGTTGATATGGAACCCGACATGGCACCACCCTCAACAGGACAATGCTCGTTATGGGGCTCCTTTTTGGGTTGCATGTCGGGTTGGGTCAAGGCAGGTATCACGGGTGCAAGAATCCAGGCTGCGCACCCCAAAATGGTCGTCTAAGTGAGAGCAAACTCAGCCCGCCATTTGCATGTGGCACCCAAAACACCCATCCTTGCAGACAAATTTGCTGAGTGATGTCTCGCACCGTAGGGTTTACCCGGAGTGCCTTTAAACCCTTAAAAGAATACGGATATCAAAGCGCTAGGTACAAGACATTTTCATGGACAAATAGGGCCGAAGCTGGATTGGCTTAGTGACACAACCTTAGCCACTCAACAAGATTTGCCTGACCCATGCAGTGACCCAGTGGAGCCCAATAGAGACTTAAAGAAATGCAGACGAAGCCCCGGGTGACGTCCATATTTGCATTTTTATCTGGCAATCCTGTATTGACATTCCTTCCGGGGATAATAACAACACAGCAAAGCAGTTCAGTTTCCTCGAAGGATCGGGCGCAGGGTACAGGGTAGGAATCTGAAGAACCTACGGGTTGCTTGAGAGGGTTTCCAGATACCTTTGCATTTCCCAAGAGCTTCCAGTGCCTTCCAGGTTCTCACTTTCAAGACCCCCCGCATATGAAAACACTAAACCTAAATTAAGCCCAAAGCCCTACAACTTCGACTCTAGGCCCTGTGCTTTAAGCCCGTCGACCCTAAAGTCTTGAACGCGGAGCGCTACACCCCGATCTCTCATTCACGGCCGACTACAGGAGAAAGCACAGAAAAAGTTCATGGAGATAAGCCATGCCTATGAGGTTGGTGTCTTTGCTGTCTACAATCGGTTTGGGTTTCAGGTTTTATGGTTTGGGGTTGAGGGCTTAGTGTTTGAGATTCCATGTGACTTCCAATGTCCAAACTAGATTAGCCTCTCGCCATCATCCTCCCCAACTAGGATTTTAGGTTTAGGGGTCCGGCCTTGGAGACACCAGATATGACTAGCCAGTTCACCCATCTCTGGAACGCGGTGGACGTTCCTCCAGTAAAGGTGGCTGATGCTTGAGGTCGGTAGCAAACAAATTCCACCTTCTAAGGCTTGGGTCCTTTGGGGATTCTGAAGGGACTCACAGGTTTTTGGGGTGTTGCCAAAAAGATAAGAGCCATGTGTTGGATTTGCAGCCTGGATGACCTGATGGATTGTCCCCGGGACCACAGAAGCAGGCAAAATAATGGCACAGCACCGCTACAACTAGTCAAGAAGGCAATTATTCTACATACTTTGTTGTTGGGCTCAGGTTGGCATTTTGAGGAGGTGATGTTTTTCTTCTCCATAAGGGCTTTGTTAGGGCTTAAGGATTTAGGTGCAGGTTTAGGGTTTAACTCCTCTTTTCCTTGGGTGAGATATCTAGGCCGCGGCAGGTGTATGTATATGCCCTTCCGCACATAAACCTTTCGTGGCCGGCTATCAAAGGCGAGAAGTCTGTAAAGGCTGCACTCCGGACCCTTAAACCTAAACTCCAAACCCGAAACCTCAAATCCTAAACCCATGTTATTTGTGTGGAGTGAATGGTTCCAGGAATCTGTGTGTAACCCGCATTCAAACGGCTCTCCGTGACTTCAAAAAAAGGGGAAGCGTAGGTAACGCTTAAAGGGAGGGTGGCATATAATGTATGGTCCAGCTCCCTTACATCATACGGTTTAGGGTGACCGATTATACCGTTGTAGAATGTTGTAAAGATTGCATAGGGCCAGTCCGATAGGAAGACCACTGCCAACAATGGAAAATACGCTGGACCAGAAAATGGAATCTTGAGGACCCCACGGCCCAAATTTTAGGTTCTCAGATACCACGAATCATTTAGTCTATAGTTATTGGAACCTGAGCCCCTTATTTTGGGTCCTTGGACCCTTACGGATAAAAGCACCCTGATTTTCTCTAAAGGGTGGTCAGCACGGCTTTTTACTGAGATTTACAGCGATTCCGCATGGGGCGCGATACTAGCGAGATCGACCAACACTGATGCGGATTCAATTATTCCTGAATCGTGAGCCGTAGTCACGCCTGAGATCCACACCCCAGGCCTCGAACCCTAAACCTTGAATCTACTCAGTTCAATCGCACTTGTGAGAGCCTGTTTACCCAAACCCTTCCCTGAGACCCAAAATACCTTTAGTTTGAGGGTTGATACCTGGGATTCAGGGCTTGGGGTTTCTTAGGGTTTCTCAAGCTTTCCAGAAGCTGGGCATTCTTGATTTCGGTTCCTACAGTAAGGATCGCAGTATTTCGGGGGCATATATATATATATATATATGTGGGCCCCCTGGTCATGGAACCCTGGAAATTGTAATCTAGGGGGTTCAGAGTCTCTTTGTCGCCAGGTTCTGAGCGATCCAGAGAAGAAGCAGAAGTATGATCGATTCGGAGAGGCTGTGTGGGCTAGGTGGCTTCTGAGGTCAGGGATAAATATGTGGCACAGGTTGGTGTTTTGGTGTTTCATTTGGTCCGTGTTCTGAGTTTTGGATTATGGGGGTTCACAAGGCTCCTGCTTGACACTTCTGGTTCTCAAAAACCGCGGCCCTTGGGAAGGGATAGGGATGTATAACGGGATGACTGGGGGTCCTTGCTCAGGTTTCTACAGGGGGAACTTGCGAGAAGCTCCCAAGCAATATATACGTAGACCCCAAAGTTTCTCTGAAGGATTAAGTCTATGACTTTGTTTGTGTGCTTGGACCCCCCAGACTTGCCACCCCATTCTGCAGGCCCGACTTGGTTGCGCTTTTGAAGTCTGGGGGATTTAGGTTTGAGGCTTCAGTGGATCTAGGGTTTAGGGTTTGAAGTCTAAGAGGTTTATGGGTTGGAGAATTGAGAGTTGTGGGCAAAGCGTTACAGGGACCCCGTATATGAGAAGCTTGCATACTCGAATCTCAGAGGCTTTGACAAGTCCTGGAAGCGGAACAGAGATGCGTTCAAAGAGCAGGGAGCGTTGACTTGTGCTTGGGGCATTTCCAGAAGGACTAGAGGGATGCCAATCTTAAGAAGACAGCAGCCTTGTTGCTTCCGGCGATCAGTGCCACTAGGCGAGAACCGTGCTGCGCAGACATACATCAACTTCTGCAGCAAACCAAGACTACTCCAAGGATCACCAGACTACTGCAATTGAAGGCTGCAGAAGCGCAGCTTGCCTTGTTTGCATTCTTATTCCCCGCTTTCTTTTCACTTTCCAATTTCCTTTTCCATTTGATTCTCCATGATTGTAGCAATATCCCCTTAACCAGTACAGTATAGTCCTATAACAATCCCTTGTGACAGAAGCCTGACAAGCACAAGCGCAACTATGCAGGCGGCCGCCTGCAGGACATTCATGTGTCAGTTTCTGAGTAGCATTCCTGTGCATTCCCTAGCTTGTTGGGATCTCCGTGAACCCCTTAAACCCAAAACCTTTGAGAATGGACCAACCCAAACCCTAAACCTTAAAACCAACAACAATGCATCCCCAAACCTATGCCTTCAACCCTGTTCATCTTCAACTCCTGATACTCCGAGCCGTAACTGTAAGTCCTTAAACCCCTAGACCCTGAAACCCCTGCCCCTAGATGCCTGAACCTCAAGAGATCTCAGGCCGCCCCAAGGCCCTAAACCTTGATGGAGGCTTCAACCCACTAGTAATTCCACACTTTAGACGAGCACCTTCATAGTATTGCAGTTACCATTGCAAAAGCCCAACAAGCAAATCCCCGCTCACATCCTGAACCTCAATGTCAGGGCCTGCATCTTCAAATTAAGCTTGCTACCCGAAAATCTAAATCCCGATCCCTAAGCCTGCACAATAAACCACCAAATTCCCTGAAATCCCTCCAAACCCTAAACCCAGTGCCCAAGAACTCTATAAGTTCCAACTCCCCCAACCCTCAACTCCAACTTTTGCCACTAGGCCGGCCTCAACGAGCAGGGTGGAGGAAGTGGAGGCGGAGGCGGTGGCTTCCAAGGCCACCAGGGTTTAGGGTCTAGGGTTTTAGGGTTCATGGTTTTGGGGGGGGATTTTGGTAATCCCAACCCCTAGAATAAGGACCCTTTTGCCATCATATGATTAGCTATAGAATAGGATCCCAATTTTCGGTATTGGGATAATCAAAATCCCTTCATGAATGCTTCAGTAGTATTTCCTGACCCCAGTCTGTTTCACACCGCCAGCAAATTTTCTCGAGTAGTCTTGACAGCAGGCTATAGACAGATGTATCTGCAGGTACATATGCATATACAGATGTATATATGCACATGTATATATGTGTATATATATACATATATATAGAAAGAGTATTTGGGACGCCGCCTGTGCCTCATCTCAGGCTGACATGGAAGGTTAGGTGCTTGGAGTTTCGGGCTTCGGGTAGGCGTTTCAGGTTTAGAGCTTGGGAGTCTAGCGTTCAGGTGTGAGAATGAAAGGATTGCCCATGGGCTCCCATAAGGCAGTGGGAGCTAGGAGTTCATGTTCTCCAGTAAGTTGTTTGTCTAATGTTGGGGATACTGCTGATACTGTAGTTGATATTCCTTTGCCGCTGGCCAAACGTCTTGGTTGACAGATTTGGTAGTTTTCGGAACTGAAGGCCCCACTTGCGGGAGGCCTCAGAATGAGGCTTGTTATGTATTAGGGCGGGGCTCTAGATTTATGGAAGCTCTGCTTTCAGACTAGGTGGGCTGGGGGACTGTTGAAAAGCAGGGGGAGGCGAGCAGTGAGCGCCTGCTAGCCCCATCTTAGTGAGGGCTCAAGGCATAGGAGTTCAGATTTGGGAAAAGGGGGTCAAGGTTTAGGCTTTATGCTTTAGGGTCAGGGTCTGGAATTGCTTAAAAGAAGAGTCTCTACATGTGAAGTGCACTGCAATAGAATGCCAGGCAAAGGCCAAAAGCCTGCTGTGGATGGACACAATCCTGCAGCATGCCCTACGTACCTAGATTTGGGATTGTCTGGTACTTTGGCATACCTGACCTAAACCCTAAACCCTAAAGCCCAAGCCTTAAGCCATAGTGCTACATGGGGTCCTGCCTAAAAGCAGACAATCAGTCCTGGCCAATCCATAGCTTGTCACAATGCCCCCCTGAATCCCTAAATCCTAAACCCTGTATTGTCTTGTGGGCTGAAAGGTTAAGCATTTGGAAAGGTACTTTGTGCGGCTTAGGCTTTGGAGATTTTTGGATTTGGGGTTTTGGGGCGTGATCCTGAGGATTTAGGGTGTAGTGAGTAGGTTCTTAGAGTCGGGCTTGATTGCATGAAATGGCAAGGTGCAGCAGTTTATGGCTCAGGCCGCATCAGGGTAATTCGGAGCCTAGGCAGGATGTGAGCCTATGTTGAAAACTTTCACAGACCTACACCCTTAAGTAACCTGCGTGATAAGCCTACATTCCCCTGCCATCCACGCTACAATGGAGAGGAACCTGCTACATGGCCCTCTCAGACCTTGAAGCCTGAACCAACATCCTTTTAATCTTCGCATTCGTCCCAAAATCCTCAGCCCTAATCCCGAAGGCTGACGACTAGGTCCATGTTGAGAGCTTCAAGCACCAAAAGCACATGTTATTTACCGACTTCAAACCTCAAAGTCCATGTAACTTAAAGACTTGGAGCCCTAAAGAGCCCCGAACGTACTCCCGGTGTCCATTTCATCTTCATTCTGTGAGATAATCATGATTTACAGACTTGGCCGCAGGGCGAAAATTCTGCAAGTCTTATTAAATCCCCAGACCCTAAACCCTAGACGGTTTTGCATATCAGGTCAGGATCCTTTCGAAATGCTCCTCGTGCTGATTTTGGGATTTAGGGTTTCAGGGGCTTAGGGTGTTAGGGAGATTAGATTAAAGTGGCTTTAGGGGTGTGGCATTTGTGACGTTAGGGCTTAGTGGGGTTGGAAGCCTGCTAGCGCCTTGGTATGAGCGACTACAAAGGCACTTGCGAAACCATACTGCCACCTATCCGGCTAGGGCCTTCCATCAGTACTGTGTTGTTTCCCTGCTGTGAGATTCAAGACGCAGTTTTTCGGAACACTGCTTTAGCCTTCTCAGATGTGGGTTCTGATTTCTGACAAGTTTCCCAGAGAGAGATTTAGGCTTTGGGGATTAGGATAGCTACCTTCCACAACATCTCCTGGCACTGCTGACCCTTCATCCTAAACCCTTACCCTTCTAGGGCTGTTGAATCATCGAAAGAAATTTGCAGATTTTATCTCTACAGACTACCTAATAAGGACCCCAACATCCTCTCATCATCCCTACATATTTGTGGGATCCCTCGGGACCACTATTTCATAAATTTCCAGCTGAGGTCAAGCCCGTAGGATTGCGGCAGCTCTGGGGTGAGAAGAACCTAAGCCCTCATTAACCCCCAAACCCTAAATCCCAGACCCTAAGCCCTCCCAAAATGCACATTCTTTGGGCCCTGAAGTTTATGACCGGAAGTGTTAGTTTCCTTAAAATAGGGGAACCCCCAATATAGACCCCACTACATTATAGTGCTCTTCATGGGGAAACCTCAAAAGGTACCCCTAATCTTGCGTGAAGCTTACAACTACCCGGCGATCTCATACAAAAGGCGGATCACCCTTGTCCCTTCATGTGCCTCAACAGATGAAACTCCTTGCAGGAAAGGGCTCCTCATTTTTGAGACCCTGAATCACTGAAGCCTCCATCCCAGACCATAGAATCCTAAATGTATCAGACTATATGTATGTGACGTGGACACTATTTTCCCCCTACACCTCTAAAACCTCAAAACCCAAAGCCTCAACCCTCAAACACCACCTTAAGGAAGCTCGAAACACTGAACATGTTAAAGCCCCAAACACTAAAGCCCGCCAAATCCCGAAAAGATCATCGAAGCTACAAGAGTGGGGTTTTGCAGCCCACTCATATTCTAGGTTTCATTCCATGGTCCATGTTCTTTTCCATTTGATTCGCCCTTACTGGGGGGTAGTATCCCTAATCCCCAAACCCATATTATGACACTAAACCTTAACCCTAAAACCTAAACCCTAAACCCTAAAACCTAAACCCTAAAACTTAAGCCCTGAACCCTAAACCCTAAACACGAAACCCTAAATCCCTAAAACCCTAAACCCTGAACCCTAAATCCGTAAAACCCTAAACCCTAAATCCCTAAAACCCTAAACCCTAAACCCTAAATCCCTAAGACCCTAAACCCTAAACCTAAACCAACAAAAGCAGAGGTTCAGGACCTTCTTCGGTGGTGGAGGCTTGGCTCTGGCAGAGCTGGGACTGCCATCTTCTAAGATAAGATAGGGAGTTCTTAGGGGTTTAAGAGTTTAGTGTGTAAGGTTTTGAGGGTTTTAGGGTTTGGGGGTTTTAGGGTTTGGGGGTTTTGGGGTTTAGGGTTTGGGGTTTTTGGGGTTTAAGGGCTTCGGGTGCAGGAGTTAGGTTTTAGGGTTTAGGTGGGGGCCCTTGGAAAGGAGTTGCGGGTTTAGGGATATTTTTTCAGGGAGATAAGAAGAGCTCATCAGAAGATATATAATTTGCAACTTGACTAAACCCTGAACCCTAAGCCCTACAAATCCTTAGTCCTAAAGACCGAACCCTTTCTAAGCCTGAACCCAGACCTTCCTTCGCTCGGGATACACTCCTTGCCACAAGAAGGTGTTGCCCGAGGTTGAGGATTTAGGGTTCGGGTGCTGCTGGACGATTATACCTATGTTGAGAGCTGCTGTCCTACACATTCCATATATTTGCAAATGAAGGCCCCCCCCCAGCACAGCAAGGTTTCATGATGTAACAAAAGGCCCTACTAGACAGGGTTTGGGACCCCAAGGTCTTGATTATTAGGTACTAGGATGTATGTAGTTCAGAAGTTGCATACCTTGCAGGATGGTCACTTTGTCGGGAATGCATGTCATAAGCAACTTTCCTGGGGAGAAAGCACAAATGTGAGATTGCAGAGAAACGCGGGCGCACGAAACTCTAAACAGAGCGTGGGGAGATCTTGCAAGCGAATCAAGGCGCACATGTTCACTGCATGACCGGGTGCTTGTGGCTTCACAGCCTCTGATTCACGCGCTGATGCACGTAGAAAACCAGGCCCTGAGCCCTATAAGACTTACATCCGAAATTCTTGGCCCACCCCGAAAAAAGCCTTGACCTTGAACCTTCATGTTGGGGCTCGTACGTGACCCCAGCATTGCAGGGCTCTGTAGCCTTCAAACCCCAGCCTAGGGCTTAGGGTTTAAGGTTTAGGGTTTAGGGTTTCGTGTTTAGAGTTGAGGGCTTAGGGTTTAGAGTTTGTGGGGTTTAGGTCTATGTTGATCCTGGTTGTGGTGATCCTGGAAGGCACCCCATCCGAGCATGCAAGGGCAAGTCTTTCAGTAGTCTTTTGGGCTGGCAAAGTACCCTTAAGCCTTGCCTCAGTCCCAAACGATCTCTGATCTTAGGGCCCCATAGTATACATCCTTATATGAAAACCCCAAACCTGAAGGCTTCTCGGTCTAAGGTCGATTCTTCGCCTCCTTAAACGCGTGGATGGCAGAATATCATCTCTTGACCCCTACCTTAGAGATCCAAATAGGCCAATGTAGACCTTGTATAGACTTTAGGGCCCCAAGTAGATGTTATTTAAAGACTTGGATCCCCCCAGGATTATACAGCCTAAATCCATAAGCTCTAGTTGACGCCATGGAGCGCGTTCGTGCACTTCCCTGGCCCGAGGGGTCCGAGGTCCCACCGTGGAGTTTCGATTTCCCTGGCGCTCAGCAATGAATGGTGAGAAACAGATTATAACTGAATCGCAACAGTATGTACCAGTATGTCGAACAATTGCTTCTTTGATTCTTCTTTATGGGCTTTAAGCCACTGTTCAACCTGCTTCGGGGTCCAACTCAGGATTTTTGCAAAGGTTGATGCAGGGACTACCATAGGGATCTATCCCCCTATGCCTTACTGAGCACCAGGTGAAAGGATGGTCGCGGTAGGAGAGGATTCAGGGCTTGCACCGATGAGTTTGGAATTGCTGGTGATGTAGATAGTGGCTCCGGCTCGATGTCTTCCTGGCTTTTTGGGCTGAAATTTTGAGGTTCACATTTAAGCGGCGTTTGCCTCTAAGCTTAGATTTCATTGGGATGTAGGCGTTTGTTCGATGAAGGCAGAGGAATCTAGTTGTTCTTGCATGTTCAGCTGGCTCGAAAAGCACGCACCCTAAACATCGAGCCCCCAAACCTAAATGATTGGGAGCCCTGTACCAACATCATGGGAGGCGGGTGTCCTGGTCGTGAGGCTAAACTGGGCATGAAAGGCAGTCCTGGCGCTGGTTCTCATATGCCCTGATTGGGGTGTCAGATTAAAGCTTCCAGTCTCCAAAGTCTCCGTGAAAGGCATTCCCCATCTGACATCAGGAGATAGCGCATTGATTTTTAGAGATGAGGGCAATCAGTGTTTTGAGCCGACAGACCTCGAGTTTGGGGTCCCCCTAAAACCAATCCATCCCAAAGCCCGATCTTGGAGTCGTGTCAATCTGTATAATGAAGCTCTAGAACTGAAGGCTTCCTTGGCTTTTAAGGCACAGGGTGTACATATGTTACCTCCGCCATGAGTTACCGTCAGTTCTACTGGTCATTGACGGGTAGCTCCACTTCGTCCTAAACGGTAATCCCGAGATCGATTAACCAGCTGTTCTGTCATCCTCATCATTCTCCGTTTTGCAAGATTATTCAAGGATTGGGGCACTGACAACCCTGTGTCTCGCTAGAAATTTGTGTTGAGGGCTTGGACGTCAGGGTTCGTTCTTGAGCCTCAGAAAGCCACATTAAACCTTATACACGTGCACTTGACACTAACCCTTACCCCGAGACCCCAAGCCCCTGGCTACCATCTTATTTTTACTAGTAGTATTGATATGATTACTAACCTCATTTTTCAACCACTATGACAGATGAGACACTATTTGCAGGTCGTCATTCGTGCGACTGGTGACGTGCGAGAAGAGCTCTCTCTTGGTGAAGGAAGGACTGATCTTCAACACAGTGAGAGATGTCGAGCGCAAGGCATGCTAGACAGGGTTAAGGATTAAGAACTTCAGAGATTAGGGATTTCCCAGCGGACCCTGCGGACACATGCGCAATTGTACTCTATTTGCGTAGATGTAGGAATTGCGCGCAAAGCTGCGAAAAGCCTCAGTCTAAGACTACACCACGGTCACCATGACTGTTTTGGCTGAACTCCTGCCGAAGCGACACCCTTTGAACATGTTTGAAGCTCTGGGCTCATGCGGTGATTAGGTTCTTTAGTGTCTTCATTTGGGGCTGTCAAAAAGGCAGAGCGGTGAACTCCTATAGCCCATAGCCCTCAATTAGGGTTTAGTGAGTCAGAACGTCAGCAGCCTCCTACCGAAGACTTGAGCAAAGGAAGGCGAGCACAAATCCTCTAATTGTCATGCTTCTTTTTGCCTTTACCGCAGTTTAACACTTGAGCCCTTTGTCCGGGCTCCACACAAGGTGCTCAAGCCTAAACTGTGTTGAGGAGTTGCAGGCTTCAGGCCCGGAGGAAGTGTAACTCAAACAGGCGAGGGCACCGAACTTTCAGGGCCTCAAGATTCAGATCCCTAGTAGAATCCTCATTAAGGGGAGGGGGCTTGTAAATCAGGTGTCTACATTACAATCCCAAAAGGCCCTAAGGCTCGCTATGGTTCCCTAAGGGCCTTATAGGAGTAATATAGGGGTAGTATAGTAATATAGGG
>CAJNIZ010043871.1:1608-20427 GCA_905231905.1 Symbiodinium pilosum
GGGAAACCCTAACATACCCTAACCCCTATAAGCACCTATATGTCCCAGTTTCCATTTCATTTTCCATTTTCTTTTCCATTTGATTCTCCATTATAGTAGGTACCCCTAATTTTGGGAAACCCTAACATACCCTAACCCCTATAATCCCCTATATATCCCAGTTTCCATTTCATTTTCCATTTTCTTTTCCATTTGATTCTCCATTATAGGGGGTAATAGGGTTGGTACCCCTAATTTTGGGAAACCCCCAAGTCTCAAAGCCCTCCATAGCCTCTCGTCCCACGCCGAACAGCGTTGCCATTCATCTCCTGCTGGTTTTTGGCTTTGAGAGCTCAGGGCTCAAGACTAAGGATTTGAGGTTGAGTTTTGGGTTCAGGGCTTAAGGCTCAAGACCTTGGATGTAGGGTTCGGGTTGGTGGCAACGGTGATTCCGAAATAAGGCTTTTAGGTTTAGGTTAGGATTTAAAGCTTCGGGCTTTAGGGCTCAGGCTAGTCGGTTTCATCCATAGGCCCCGACCCCGGCCTCGGTGGCTCAGGATGGCACTCTACTCATATTGGGTTATAGGTTAGGAGGACCCCCCACCCTGTAATAGTGCTATAATAGGACTATAAGAGGACCCTCATATAATTACCATTATCCCTTATAGTCACTATACACTGCTGGCGCGGTGGATGACTTCAGGGGGTTCCGAGGAGCACCACGGAACTTCAGGCTATGGCAACCGCAGCGAAGGCTTTTTATGCATATGGGTGGTTGTCACAATTATGGTCCCTTTTTGGATCCCTAGTATAATACGGCACCTAATAGTTAGGGTACCCAAAAAGGGACCATAATTTTGACATCCCCCCATATCATTCCAGCTTGCGGTTCAAGTGCGCAGTTGGCATGGCCAAGCCCCTCGGAGCTTACTTAAAACTCAGGCTTGATATTGATGCTTTTGGGTCCAGGGTGGGGTTAAACATGGATAATGGAAAAGGAAATGGAAGGTACTATAATGGGTTACTTAGGGGCTACATAGGGATGAGTGTGTTTCTGTAATAATGACTATCCCTGTAGCAGTTACCTGCCACTTTACTGGGTTGCTGTTAAGGAACTTAAATTAAGTTACTATATTGGGGAAACCCTATTATTTACTATATATACCCATTATGGTAATTTAATTTGAGTTCCTTAACAGCAACCCACTTTAAACGACTGACTTGCTACAGAATCCCAGGTCCTTCGCCGACTTCTGCCTGCCAGCGGCTTTGTCTTCACATCAGGGCCCCCCCACTTGGAGGGTCATGGGGACAGGTTCATAATGGGGATAATAGGTTATTATATGGCTATAGGGGTTATTAACCTACTTACCAAGTCCTCATGGACTTAATAAGTAGTAGGTTAATGATGGGGATTATTGGGGCTATTATGTGGCTTACAGGGGTTACTAACCTACTTACCAAGTCCCCATGACCCTCCAAGTAGCACACTCCACGACACCAGTTCGCATTGCAGCACAAAGATCGAAAACACAAGGAAAGTCGACCAGGTCATGGACTACTTTTTTGTTACGGATTCTCCTGCAAGCTGACCCTAGCGTCGAAACCTGGACCACTTCCAAACCTCAAGGATTGTTTAGAACCAAGAGGATGGTCTATGGTTGATCCTCCTTCCACCTGTAACCCTACAATCAGGCACTTCATTCTTACAAGGACTCCACGGAACAGATTTGGAGAACCCGTCCAAATTTCGGACCCCTACAGATATCCCAGAACAGGCTTTCCCAACCAGTACATCCGCCTAAGCGGGGTTACTGTTCAGGAACTTAGACTAGACTACCACAATAAGGAAACGCCATTATTTACCAGATACGCATACTGTGGTAAGTTAAACAAGTTCCTTGACAGCAACCTAGTAAGACTGCATGGTCTGCGAAGTTCTCATCTAGCTCCAAGACGTTATCTTCCGGTCCCCGAGACCGTGTCCCTCAACCCTCAAGCTGCAACCTTTAATCCAGATTCATGATTTGAAATCCCATATACTCAGGGAGCCTCATGCTCTCTTGCTGCGGACTACACCTGTCATTCTAACAGCATCTGCAAAGGAGCTATAATCTAAACTCCTAGTATCCCCCTCCATAACCCCTATAATTGTCCCCTACATAATCCCCAACATACCCCCCCCCCCTTTAAGGAGTTGAGCCTATGGCTCACATCATTTGAGGGAATACTCACCACAAGAACCAGATGAGCACATGCCGAGTCACTCAGGTGACTTATCACGCAAAAGCCTCGGCTTTCGGCATCGTGATTGTTGCGGTCAAAAAACAACTAGTTACTGGTTCTGAGTAGGGAATAGGGACATAACCCCTGTATAAGATTTTTTTCCTTATTCCATACTGAGAACCCATAAGATTACGTACTACCATTGATATCGGTATGAATGGTGCAATCACATTTCTCATGATGGTTAATACAGGTGATACCAAGAGTATCATGCGAGTGGCTGAACCTACTCCAACAGCCTCAGACATTCCTCTGTACCTTCAGGGCAGACCCAAATGTTGGTTTACTGGGCCTAGGAGCAAATCCCTAAAACATTTAAACGCACATCCATATCTGCTAGTTCTGTTCTAGAGGGCCGAAGTCTACAATCGTGCTATAGCTGCGTGAACCCAAACAAAATGCTGAATGAGAGCATATGAGAGCTTATGAAATCAATCAATCAATCAATCAGTCACGCAGCATGCCAAAGATCCAAACTTACTGGTTCTTAGCAGGGAACAAGAGGATATACCCCCTATATGAGCTGTAGTCCAAACTCCTTGTAGGGGATTATATCAGGGACTAGTATCGGGCTTATTAAGAGGGTGCTAGGAGTTTAGACTGCAGCTCATACAGGGACTATATCCTCATACTCCCTACAAAGAATCAATAAGCAAAATGCTGCTGAGGTACACTTTGCGGTGAACCGGCTGCTGGTACGGCTCTGGAGCCTCTTTCTTTCGCGGGCTTTTGTGGGTCATTACGGGCTTGCGCGGGATAGAAATTTGGCAGTTTTACAACGCTCGGCTCAGCGATCTCATTGCAAGTTTGCAGCGGAAAGTGTGAAGGATGCGGGCTTGGTGAAGTAGCTTAGGTTCTGGGCTTCGGGTTCTTATGCTGAAACTTAGCCACTGGAGTCAGCACTTGTGGTGGCCCACAGCTGTGATACCTCTGAAACCCCATATAGGTGGTTGTCAAAATTATGGTCCCTTTTTGGATCCCCATTATAGTACGGCATCTAATATTTAGGGCACCCAAAAAGGGACCATAATTTTGACAACCACCCTTCTTCAGGGTTGCAAATCGAAGGCACAGGACGAAACTTGCACTTGAGGCCTGGGAGAAGACCCACGAGCAGATCCTTTGGAAAAGGTAAAAGCTAGGGGATCAAGAAAATGATGCCAATAATGACCTTCAGATTCAGATGACTGTAGTTTAAAATCAGTTTCGTACTAGATTCTCACAGCTGTGTACCATAAATAGGAAACTCGGGATCCGAAGAAGGGATGTCTAACAGTGACACGGCCGGTCTTACTAAACGAGGTCTGCTATGTCGGTCAGACTAAGTCACTGCAAAGGAACTTGAATTAAGTTGCATACCGAGGATATGCAGCAAGTGATGCAGTTTCCCACGATGGCAACTTAACTTAAGTTCCTTAAAATCACGCCAGTAGACCTTGCAGACACTCACCAAAACCAAGAATACAAAACCTACCTCAGATGGTTATGTGCCCGCACGCGGGTCCCTTTGCTACCCTGAAAATAGATTGCCTTGCTCGGGGGGCCCAAAGCAAGGGACCATACCTTATGAACACTGCAAATATGAAGCTTGGACCTTAAGCGTGAAGCCTAAACCCTGAACCCTGGAACCCGGAACCATTCGCGCCATAACCTTCACGCAAACCCCAAAGCGTACACTGCTTCACGGTTCTTCGGTATGGCCTTCCGCTGCTTCGAGAGTTCGTCCTGTCAGGATGTGGAAGCTAAACCCCGGATCTAGGATTTAGGGTTTGGGGGCCTTACGCGCCTCAACCCTGTTGGGATATGAAGTTTTCCAAAGAAAGGGGGGCCCAACATGACCCCAATACATTGCGATGCTTACTATAGGAACCCCTGAAAAGCAACCACTCACTCTTGGAAGCCACCACATACCCCAACAGCTCCCCGAAAACCCTCCACAACGCTGTAAAATCTTCGAAGTAGTAGGGACCTGAGGGGCGGCCTCATGATAAACCTTGTTCCTACACGGACGATTGAGGTTGCCAGATGCAGAGGGCCTTGCAGACCCAGGAAAAATCTGCCTTTTGGGGCCCCTAGGACAGGGTAGGAATAAGTACAAGTAGCCATAGTCATGATAAGCTTGAAGGCATATGATAATATTGACCACCCTGAATGGTAAGGATGCAGCTGATATAACATGCAAGCTGTAGGATTTTGCCAGGATGGGCCGTAAAACTCTACAACCTGGCAAAGGCCAAGCCTGTTAGTATGCAAACCTGGTTGGAGTTCTTGCGTGGAAAGAATTCTGGCACAACCCTGTGCAATGCAGAACTCACGAGCTGCTAGCAACAGCTTCGCGACAGCCAATTTCGCACGGCGTCCCATTGCATTCGGTCATTCGCATTTGCCCTGCCCCAACAGGGTGAGGCAAATTCCATCAAAGACCTCTTTCCTGACATCATATGTCCCCAGGCTGTCTCTAGTGATTCTATGTTTGGAGGATGGTCTTGTCAATGAAGGTGATTACGCTGAACCCACTACATTCCTGAGCTTACAGACAGCCACGGGCAACGTGACTTCGCATTTCACCCACAGTCTCATGCTCCGAACGACTACTCTGCTAGACGCAGAGAGCAGCTGCCTGGATACCGCGAACCCTTCGCTCGCCAAGCCCGACGGCTTCGACCGAAGCTTGATGAGTTAGAAGCTTGCTCCGTCAAAGACCCTCAACCTGATTCTTCACGACAAGTTCTGTGCAGGGGCAGCACGATAGGAGCAATCTCCTCAATGGAGAACCACTGCAACAGGGCGGTCACTACGAAGGTTCGCTTGTCATTTGCAAAATATGGAACGAGCACCAGCCGCACACCGGCTGCCTGGCACAGCTCCTGCTTTCTGATATCTCGCTCCTGCTGCGCCTCGAAGCTGGAGATGTCACCGAAATGGAAATAATTTTCTGGATGATAGTGCTGCTCACCCTGGTACTCGAATGCCAGCGACAGCTCACCGCAGTAGCCATCCAGCTGCAGGCCCTGCAGAAACTTCGGATAGCAGGACTCGAACTTAGAAGGGCAGAAGATGGTCTGGAGGATGTCGCGGATCTCCGCCTCTGTCCTCCAAATGCTGGTTGCGCAAGTTGGGCACCAGGTCTTGCTGTTCATCACGCTAGCAGCCGTTGCCTTCCATCGGTGTCCCTCCTGGCACTCCCAGAGAATTTTGACAGAACTGTTCTTGTACGACTTCGACAGGCACCTCCCACCCAGCGATGCGGCGTGGGCCTGGAGGCGCGCAAGCCCAATCTTCCTGCAGTGCGGGCACCACGTACCCAGGCGCATCACGCTGTTGGCTATTGCCTGCCAGACGTGTCCGTGCTTGCACTTCCACGCCACCTTTCTGTGCGCGTTCACATACTCCGTCGCAAGACACTCCCCGCCTCGCTGCACCGCATGCTTCCTCAGCCGCTCCAAACGGATGGGAGCACGCTGCGCACAGACAGGGCACCATCTGTTGCCATTCAGCACATTGTCTGGAGTTGCAAGCCACCTGTGGCCCTTCCTGCACTCCCAGGGCACCTTCCTCCTCACACCGTAATATTCAGTGGCTAGGCAGCGGCCTCCGCGGGAAGCTGCATGCTCCTGCAGGTCCTGCAAGCTTCGCGTGGTGGGCACTCTCTGCTTTCGGGCGCATTCAGGGCACCAGGTGCCACAGTTCAGAATGCTGTAGGCAGCAGCTTCCCAGGTATGTCCCAGCTTGCACTGCCAGCGGTACTTGGCCCTGCTGTTAGTGTACTTAGTGGACAGGAGCTTGCCGCCTCGCTCCCTCGCGTGGTCCTGCAATCGCTCCAGAGAGCTCATTCGCCTTTCAACAGCGCACTGCGGGCACCAGGACTTCTGATCCAAAATACTGGCTGGAGTGGCATGCCATCGGTGGCCATGCTCGCACTCCCACTGGACCTTAGTCCTGTTGTTCAGATAAGAGTCTGCCAGGCATGACCCGCCTTTGCTCACAGCGTGGTCTCGAAGGCGCCTTAGAAGCTCATCTTTGGTCATGCGAGTCCGGCGCGAGCTCTGCTCAGTTGAAGATGTTCCTCTCAGCTTTCCTGCTCCCATCCCCTTATGGAAGCCAACGCGGCCGCCCCGCTTCATACCATGCCTGCTTGCCATTCCATATGAAGCCAGCACCAGGCAAAGACGAGCCTGGGACAAGGTTCCTGGTCTACGATCCATCCCTCCGGTGGTTCCAGCATCTGCTGTAAGACGGACTGGCGCCTCTTTGAGCAGCAATGTATGAAGAGGCTCATGCACCGGTGAGGCAACTTGCATTGAAGGCCGGAGGTATGCAACTATGTGTCTACTCAGTTCCAACCGTTCATAATAATCCACTCCTTGCGACTTGCCCATGTTTGCGGGCGTCATTTTTGCTATTTCCAGAACTTCCAAATCAACATTATCTAAATTTCATTTGCATCAGCTACCATGAGAAGCATTGTAGCAATCTCAATTCACCACGAGCTCTGAACCCTAAAGACCAGATCCGATGAAAACAGGCCGTAACTCAGACCACGCACCCTTGAGCCCAACAGAAGACTCGAGGGTTCGAAACGACGTCCCACCCTTGCATCAGATCATGGCTTCGTGTTCAACTGTTTGCAGATAACTTGATTCAATAGGTCAAGACAGACCCCCTCCCTCTCAACGCCGCCTGACCGTTCTTCTTTGAGCCCTCATCCCCCACAATCCCAAGTTCTATCTTGCTCACACTAAGAACCCATTCAAAGGATACTGGTTTACAAGCGCCCCTTACCAGGTTTCATGTTTGCAGAGGGAGTTTGGCATCATGATGACGATCACCATCCTCATTCTGATAGAAAAACATGCTTCCAAATCCTTCTGAAATCTGTACTTATGAGAAACCTCAGCTGAATCCCTGCACCTTTGAAATGGACCTCAACTTCAGGACCCAGCGAAGCTGTAGTCCAAATATGCCATCAGTAAAACTCCTCATCCCAGACGCTCCCCAAAGAGATCCACAGATATAGCTGCTCCCTACCAAGCCTTCACTCTAGACCTCAAATCCCTGCAGCCCCAAAACCTAATCCCCAAATCCAAGACTTACAGGCCCTAAACTGCACACACACAGACACAAAAGCCAGAAACCCTCAAACACGCACTCCAACCCACAAAAACCCTTGTATACTCTCTTCCCTCCGGACCCTCAGGACCTCTGGATAGCCTCCTGGTCTTGGCCGGGCCTGCCATGGTGTGCAGGATTTTGAGGATTGGGTTTAGGCTTTTTAGGGAAAAAAGCTTAGGAGTTTCAGGATGTGAGCTTGCGTCCTTGGAGTTGAAGGCTTGAGGGTCTCGGAATTTCAAGATTGGGGCTGAGGTTACTTAAGGGTGCAGGATTTTGAGGGCTGGGGTTTATTGGGCTTATTTATTCAGTGTAGGATTTCAGTTTGCGGTAAGTTTCTAGGTTTTATAATGTAGTTTGTTGCAATTCTCCTTAGATTAATCATACTCGCGATCGGGACTCCAAGCTCATCTACTCCAATCATAAGCCACCCAAGCCAAAACAAGCTGAAAACCAAGATCAGTTACTGCTGGAAATACCCCAAGGCCCAGCTAAGCCGAGGGCCTCCGCAGGGTTCGTCTCTTCCCGCGGCGGTGTGCCGACCTACGCACAGGTGGAAGTAAACCAATGGACGCAGATAGAGGCATTCTAGGTATGACCTAGGCACCTTCTAGCCAGCAGTTACACAACTTGGGCAGGGGCTACTTCAGTCTGAGAACGGGCCAACCAAACCCTAAAAAAAAAGCTCGAAACAATATTGAATGCCCGGACCCTGGATGTCCTAAATGTTTTAGGATATAGCTGCAACATTGCTGGAACCCAAGAAGGAAGGACAGGGCCAAGGTCCAGGTAACGCAAACTTCCACATAGCTCTAGTCTAAATTCCTGGTATCCTTCCTGAATATATAACCCACGTATAACCCCCTGTAAGGGGTTTAGACTAGTTCACATGAACTCAACTCACCAATTCCGGCCTCCAAGGGAGAAGCCGAGCCATTGACCTTCGGAGATTCTCGCGCATCCTTCGCGTCACGTCGGAGTGGACTTTGAGGTTTGGATCTGGGATTGCGAAGGGTGTGGAGTAGGGATGCCTAAACCCAGTAGAAAATCCTTTCAGTAGATCCTGCGTAGATTTCTTGATTTTTTCTGCAATGTAAATCGATTGTCCCCTAGTGTACTTCGCTCAAAAGAGAGAAGACCTTGAACATGCTGCATCGTTTCCTTCTATTCGGATCCTCATAGAAACGGCCCTTAGCCGAAGCTTTTCAGACATGAAAATTAATGCTCTTCTTGGGTTCCAGATGTATCTAAAAAATGGAAGTCTTATGCGGCAATGACACAGGAAGTCTGGTACCACCAGAATTCCCTTGCGGCAAGGAAGCCACAGCGGTTGAAGTCTCAACCATTGGATACTGCCCCTAGAAATCAGGCATCCTGAGTCACACATGCTGTCCCAAACTTGCGATTGTAAAGATGGTTTTTGCGCAGCAGCTGTCCATACTTTCCACTGACAATCTTGAAGCAGGCTGAGGTTTGTGGGCTTTCGCTGGCCTTGCGCTTTGCATTCAAGTTCTGAGTTTCCGCTGAGCCTACTGTTCATGGAAGAAATCCTCAATCGCCTTCAGCCTCCATTTCTCTTAGGAAGTACAGCGCGTATGGGGCCCTAAGGCTGGAAATGCTGCAAGATTTCCTCCATCTACAGTACAACTACCGTGTGCTCGAGGCATCAGGGTTTGAAGAGCATAGGTGCCTGACCCTCATATGGGTATTTCCAAGGGTCCCGTCAAGGGCACTATGGGGGTTGTATAGCACAACGCTTTATAGGATTCGGGTTCCCAAACATTCGGAAAGAAGACAAATGGACAATGAAATTCACTCTGGGGTTGTATAGTGCTTAACAGGGACGAAGGTTTCCAAAATCAGGAGCGAATTGTCATCACCCTAGACCTCAAAGAACCCCTGTCTCTCAACCCACGCCATTGTGGCACTCTAAAACCCTCGATATTGTTGGAGGCGATCTTTCAGTACTTCGCACTAAATCATTGTCATTGCGAAGGATGCAGGACACGTATGCGGCTGAAAGACCCACTGCATGCCTAAACCCTAAAACCTAAACACTGGTAGTAATAGTAATGCTAATACTACTAAGAGGAGTAATAGTAATCATGAAGCTAATATCAACAACTTGAACTTTGGCATCCCGGTCCGCCCACAGGATCCTCTCCGCCTGCCAGCATGGGCGACATCTTTCAGACTTGGGGTCAGTAGGTTTAGGGTTTCGGTTTAGGGTATATTTTGGTGTTATATAAGTATAATGGAAAGGAGCATGGAAGTCATTACAGTATAGCAGGATATATATATATATATATATTGGGGGTTCTTAGTAGGGAATAAGGGAATTTGATCCCTATATAATCCCCATATACTATATTCCCTTATTCCTGGGGATCTGCCGGGGCTACACGTCCCAGTACCAAGTGCGTGATGTAACGACTGATCTTACCGTGAATGGCATAGAGAATACTCTTTGTGTTGACTGTATCTGGACATACGTTTGTGCTTCGAACTACCATCAAAAAAAAGAGAACTTTGGTAACCCCCCACCTCAACCCCAAACTAAGGCCCTGTCACAATGGCTTGGTTTTACACGAAGGTCGCCTCCTGAAGTGGTAACTGCGATGGCCATATATATATATATATCTATCTGTCTCTCTCTCTCTCTCCCTCTCTCTCTCTCTCTCGTGGAGCGGGAAACACAAATCAAGCAAGCGCAGGGCCACGCAAAATAAAGAAAACGCTTTGCATGGCACGTTTGGCTGCTGAAAGAAGTGGTATCGAACGAGTATTTAGAGTACCTGTAGGATCCTCAATGATCTCAGGGACAATGTGTAACCCCCCTCCCCCGAATCTCATTCCTTTAAGAAAGAAATCCCGTGGAAGGAAGAAACAGTTCCACGCTGGGTGTGTTGTTTGCCTATGTGAATCCAATTTCCATTTCGGCTTCATGCTCTTTAATCTCTACTATTGGTGATTATTGACGCCCCTAACCCTGAACACAGAAACCTTCACCCCAAACCCTAAACCCTGTGGGATTTGAGCGGAATCGCCACAGCCTTTGGCAACGGGGCCACCGCTCCCCATGCCTCTCGCACAAGGTCTTCGTTTGAGCTGCAGGGTGCAGGTGAAGGATAATACTTCCATTTGCCCGGTTGAGGGCTCACATGGGGTTTGGGGCTTAGGGGCCCTTGGTTACAATTGGGCTACAACTGCACTTCCTAAGTTCCTAAGCACCCTGGAACTTCAAGCCGGGCAGTGCGCCAAGGAGGCCAGGATCTACCGAGATTTTCCATCAGAGGCATTGTAACTCTCTTATCTTCCCGTCGGTTCTTGCTGCACCCACGGCCGCTTTCAAAGCGACAGCAGTTCATGTAAGCCCTCTTCTCGCGGTTCAATGGTAGCTTGAGGGGTAGTAGCACAGCTGCTTGCCCAGCTCTCTTGAAAGTGCCGAAATCCCAATTCTTTCCTGTGTACACACTTCAAAAAACGAGGTCTCCTGTTTAGGGAGGCCCATAATGAAGATTGTAGTATCCGTAGAAAGGGCACCCCAATTTAGAAAAAGATACTCGCATGAGATCCTGTACCCTGGGCCTTAGCTTGAAACCCAGCCTCCAACCCTGAGCCCCGCGAAAGAAACGTGGAAAGTTGCCAAGTCCATCTCAAACCAATAAACCTGAAACCACAGAACCTATACAGGGGTTGTCGAAGCTGTGATCCTTTTCGGGTACCCCAGCAATGTATTTTAGCGAAAGGCTATGTTACATGTAGTGTGAACTCAAAAGGGTAACAACCCCCATGTGGCTTGCCTTATCCTCAGCCCCAAGCTCCGAATCTATGGAGTTGATCCAATAAGGATTTGGGATTGGGTTTAGGGTTTAGGGCTTAGGGGGAACTGGGATCTGGATGATGCCAGCAAATTTTGGGTCTATTTTTGGGGGATCTGGCTAACGCCCGCAAATTTCCTATGTCATCGCGTAAACTCCGCAAGAAGACATATGAGTTGTCTGCCCCGTGAAAACGCAGCTCGCAGTAGCAGGGTATCTGAACATCACTCTAGAGTCTAGACCCTGCAAATTTCAACTGTGTCCATGTGGCTCCAAGTTGGGCCCCAGACTTTTACAAAGCTCCCTCAATCCTTCATCCGCAGCTCTCAACACTCGAAAAGAGGAAGGTAGGTATAGAGCGAAGCAGGAATGTTCTGCAGAATGGTAACTATAAGAGGCCACATGTTCTAACCTGGGTAATATCTTGACTTTTGTGCTACATATATAGACACCTTAAGCCCCACTCCCCAACCCTGAATCCTGACCCCCGAACCCTCAACAACCGAACCCAACTTCCTACATCCCAAAACCCTTAACCCCTTAGCCCCCAAAACCTGAAACCCCCAAAACCTGAAACCCCCAAAACCTGAAACCCCCAAAGCCAACAACAACCTTAACCCCAGAACCCTAACCCTACCTTAACCTCCCAAGAAACTGAAATCCCCAAACCTTACAACCTTAACCCCACAACCCTAAACCTAACTGAAGCCTAAACCCTAAACTCATAGGAACCTATTCTAACTCCACCTGGGTAACCCTTTACGGTTTAGGGTTATATTATCCCCCAATGATACCCTAAACCCTAAATTCAGCAAATCGCACGCAGCACCTCCTCGGCGGCGGCATCCTTCGCTGGCTGGAGACTGGGCAGCTCCGGCAGAGCGAGATCCTGACAACATGAGGATTTGAGGGTTTATGGTTTAGGGGCTTGCTGAAAGAGGGAGGGTTTGGGGATTTGGGGTTTAGGGTTTAAGGGTTGCAGGGTTTAGAAGTCAAGAAGTTTAGGGTTTCGGTTTTGCTGTTGGGGGTTGAGGGTTTCAAAGCTTAGGGTTTGGGAATTCAGTGTGTTCTGGTTCGGGGTTTCAGGTTTCAAGGTTTAGGGTTTGGCGCTGTGGGGTTTAGGCTTGAGCATTCTTCAATTTGGGGCTGATTAAAAGAGGACAGGCATCTTCGTAGGGCCACGTTTGGGCTGTTAGGATCTAGGTTGTCGGGGCCCTTCCATCGCAAAGCTTGCGCAGGCTCACTTTAAAAAGCCCCAAAAAAGCATGCCCAGCCCTGCAGGCTGACACGCCGGCCTGCTTTGAGGAGGGCCAGTAGTCTTTGTACGGTCCCTTTGGGTCTTCCATGTTTTATGTGGGGAGAGTATCCATCCTGATGCAAGCTGCCGGGATGGCAAGGCTTTTGCAGGTTCATTATATAGGGATATACAGGGCTTATGTAAAGGAGATTTCTCAAACTTGAGGGTCCCATGAATCGTGGATGGAGAAAACCTTGCATCACCCTACATACCGTTTAACATAGGAAATTTAAGATTTCCTCCATCCACCTTAGGGCTTAAGGTCCAGGGCGAGGATTTATACCTTAGGAATTGGGGTCCAAGGCATACGGCTTAAGGACCCTCATGACCTATGAGATCTCCACATGATGAATGTCATTTAGTGCTTAAGCAGCCCAGGCAAGATGAGGCCAGGCAACAAACAGTGGCAAATTGATGCAATTTGCTGCTGTTTGCTGCTATTTGTCCGTTGATGGGCCCAGAGCGAATAGTGACATTTAAGGAGCATTTAATGTCATTTAGCGTCTCTAGCGACATTAAGGAACAAATTGAATGATCCAAGCAAAATCCCTGCAAAAACCATGTGCCATGTGACAAAATCCAGAATCAGCTGCCACACACAGCAATAAGTCCTCCTGCTGGCTTTCTTTAACAATCCATGCGTCCCCTTGAAGGTACCTTCATCATTGCAGCTGAAATCATCATCCACATCCTCCCCTTACGATGCGACTATCATCCCGGAAAGCTACCCGCAGAATATGTTCTAATTCCGAAATTCTCCCAAAGATCCTTGTACTCCGCATCCCTGCAACATCACAAAGACCCAAGCCCAACACCTAACTTTAAAAAAATCAGAATTGTCCTTAGACCCCAGACTTCTTCGTCTTTTGATCCCTCTATATCCCTCTATGCCAGACCAGAGAGCCGCCTCTGCGCGCGGAGCCTCTGCGGAGGGAGGCGGGGACTCCGGAGCCTGACGGCCATTGCTGAAAGGATTTTCAATTTGGGATTGAGGGCTTTGGGTTGCTCAGTTCAGGCTTGAACTTGGCCTTCTAGGATTTTTGAGTCGAGGTTTGGGGGAGGGAGTTGTTTTCTGCAGAAAAAGGCTGAATGCTGACCGACTAAGAGCAATTCGATTCGCTCTTAGTTCTTGTTGCGGAGACCCCTCGCTGAAAGGAAGACAAGAAACACAAAACGTGCAAGGCTTGTTCGATTCCTGGCAAGACATCGATTGGGGCAGTCGTAGAAACCCTACTAAAAGCAACATCCATCGTATCTGGAGTATTGCGTACTGAGAACTTGCCTGGACTTGGGCGCGATGCTCGGAAGACTGGACCCCAATCTATCTGCGCCAACCACCTGCAGCCTTTAAACGACTACCATGTGGGCTACATAGGGTTATATAGGGTTATATGGGGTTATATAGGGTAATATAGGTTTAAAAGGGTTATATAGGGGTATATATAAGGTTGTTATGGCCACAGACTGTCGACAGTCGATACTGAATGAGACAATAACACCGTGCGAAACTAGAAAGCATGCCAGGCCGAAAACAATTGCCTATCACTGCACCTAAACGCACAAACTGACAGCAAGAATTCAACTACCAAGGTGGAATGAAACCAGACGAGCTTTGCCACCCTAAAATCCAGGGCACTGTACTCCTTGACCAAATCTCTACCATGCCACCCTAAACAATTCCTCAAATAAGCTCCTACATCATCGTTAGAACAATGGAGGAGAGTCCTGCCTCCATCTCTGGATCTTCAGCAGGCTCAGGCTCCTCCTTCAGAGCAGTGCAGACTTTGCGCTCGAGTCTCGAAAATCTATTGCCTTCCCCTCTCCATCCACCAGACATACCACAACTAGATACCATGGTCAGCAGTGCTAATTAGGTAGTCAAATCTACCTCTGCAAGCCCCAGTAACTGTAAGCAGACCAATGTCCTCTACAGCATCGGCTTCTGGAACACGGCCATGCGGGGAAGCCTCCTGCACAGATCTTAGGCTTAGGGCTTGTGGTTAGGGGTACAGGGTTTAGGGCAGGGTTTGGGGCTTCTCTCGAACCGTCAACCCCTGAAACCTAGACCCAGAACCTCTGGGCTCCTAAAAACTGAGTCCGAACCCCGAACCCGAAAGCTCTATACAAATGCTCACAAACCCAAATACCCGAAAGCCCAAGGCAACTGAGCCATTAAACCCCCCAAACCCCTACAGTCCCCAACCCTTATAATCTTTGATCCCTGAACATCCGAAGCCCTATGTACAGCCTCAAGCTCTAATCCCCATAAACCCCTATACAATCCCTATATTGCCTCTATATCCCCCTTGAAAGGGACCTATGAAACCCCCATGTGAATAGCCGACCTGAACAGGCAGCCCAGGGCCGGCCGTTGGTTCGTCTGGCGGAGGTGCCTGGACGGTGGGGGAGGCTTAGGGTTTCGGGTTTAGGGCTTAGGGTTTAGGGCTTAGGGTTTGGGGCTTTTTGTTTGGGGTTTCGGGTTTAGAGGGTAACTTGAGAGAAGTTTGGAGTGTAGAAGTGTGCGACTGCTTGTGCTTATGGCAGAAGCCTTGAAGATTGAAGTTTGGGATTTCAGCGTGGTGCGGTGGTGCGGTGTGGGGTTTGTAGGGTACGGCCTAGATTGGTTAGACTTAAGTCTGTGGAGACGGGATATCAAGGGGAGTCCCTCGTTTGTGGGTCCTTCCGCTTCCTTTAGGGGGATCCTCCCACTGAGGATGGCACCTTGGCCTGGCCTCGCCTCAGTTAGAAACTACCATAGCATGTTGGGGGTTTATAGGGGATAATGGCAAAGAAATCGGAAACTACCATAGTACATTGGGAATATAGGGGGATTAACTTAAGATTTTCAGGTATCCACCAAAAACTTGTGAAGAAGGGCGGGCCCACTTTCAAAGTTGTGCGGTGAACTTCTTGGAGGCATGCCTTTCCTCCTGCGAGTCAAGAGGACATGTTTTTAATGCTGCACATATGTGAAGCTGAAGTAACCAAACCAGACACCGTGACGCTTGTGAAGTGATGATTGCTGTCAGCCATGATACTATCCTGCTGCATGGAAACTTCATACCAAGCCTTGTCCAAATACCGAAAGGTAACGCTTGCCTACACTTCAAATCCACCCACCTCCCCGCGACCCTTTTCCCATGCCTCCTGGTCGGCAGCAGGCAGCGGAGCCAGGAAAGCATCCTCGGCCTGTCAGGCAGGCTTGTATTTCGCACGACGCGAAATTGTTGGAAGTAAAATCTTTTGAAAACAACTAACTGATAATTCTCCCAGAGAGGAACCAAAAAGTTTGAACTAAGTCTTACATCAACATTCTATGTGGTACCTGAGAAGGGAGCTTAGACTTCTCTCAAAGGAATGCCTGTAATCAGGCTGATGCCAAGGTCTTGCTACGACAATGATGGTCCCCACGGACTCTTTTGAAGCCTTGACTCCCAACCTAAGCCAGTGCTCCAGAATTCGTGACATCGAAATACTACCTACGCCCTTGACATGTTGCCGCAAGCTCGGGAAATCCCGCAAACCTAGCACTATCTGGTACGTATTCTGTCGGCGTTCACACGCCAGAGAGATCCCATGGAGTCCGATGGAAGCCATACTGGCCTCCTTAGGGAAGCCTACGCACGAAACCCAAACCTCTACATTCTATATGTGCGACAAGCGTTGTCAGCTCCATAAACCCGAGGAAGCTTGTAAACTTCGTAAGTCTACGGGCCCTATAAACCTTATGAACCCTATAAATCCTACAAACCCTAATAGCCTCATAAACCCTATGAGTCCTGTACAACTTAAACCTTTCCTGAACATCCAAAACCACAGCTGGGACAGATTTTAAGGGCCCTATAATGTACTTCTTTGGTTTACAAGGAATTTGTTACAGGGAATATGGGCGGTTGCAATTTAAAGTTGTTCCCAGGAAGATCCCCGCAAGAGCTGTGGAGGGTGCGAGGCCGCCTGCTTTTCCTCGGCCTCCTCCTGAAAACGATGGCTTGGATGACGGAACTGGCTGAGGTTGGTTGGGGTTGTAAGGCTTAGACTCTAGGGTACTGCGAACACAAGAGCTCCTCCACCTGATCACCATCGCCAATGTAGAAGACTTCCTCGTTCCGCAGCAGCAAGCATTGCGCTTCTGAAAGGCTGAAAGACCACTCAAGTCGCGCATCCCGAGAGAAAGGGCCCGCCGCAACAACACACGCCACCACGCCTATGCACTCAGACGAGCTTGCCTTTGGGTAGGGCGAGCGGTGAGGATGCATAGCTATGTACACTACACTTCTAACTCTCTACGTGAAGGATTCAGAAAATCCGGCACTACTTGCCAATCATAACTGTCCCATATGGGGATGCTTTCCCAGAAGAAGGGTTCCCAACTTCTTCGCCATCATTCTAGCCTAACCTTTGCATGTCGTCACGGGACAAGGTGTGCAATGAAGCTGTGCGAGCACCGTGTGCTCGTGTTGCTTGTACAGCGACTCGAAATAGTCAAACCCAAGTGGCTGACAATGTCTCATCATGACAATCACTTCTACAATCAAAATTGTTCTCATCGTGAAAACCCCCAGTCGAGGACTCTTTCTCTCCAGAAAATCTACGCAGCTGTCTGGACACGGCATAGTCTAGGCACAAATCTTATGAACATCGAGTCCAAGCCAGCGGCGACGCCCGTCTCGCGGAGTGCAACCAGTTGACTCGCGTCCTGTCACAGGACTAACCCTCGACTGCCATGCCCAAGCTTGTACACCTCCCAAGCTCTCATCCGCAGACGCGCATTGTCTTACAACCCACGAGCATTTTGATGTTAACTCTGACAAGTCAGAAGCCGAATAAGACTCTGCTCAAAACTGTCTTTTCCATCTGTTCTTTAACTTAAGTCTAAGTACGCCCAACTCATAGATGGAGACCCTGCAATATAAGCCCCCACAGACGCAAAGGATTCACTGCAACTGGCCGCGAGAAGCCTCCGGCACAGATTAGACATTCTATAGGCAAGATGTAAAGTGCTTATGCCTTGCCTCTGCTTTTCCATCGCTTGCTGGAGACTCGGGAGCCTGTTGCTGGTTCGGGGCTCGCTGACATGTTTGCTAGAGGGTCGCTGCGGCTACTGACCACAACGACGATGATTACGGGTGATTCTCTGTGTTTTGCTAAAGCTGGCTGGACTATCAGGGTTCTGATCACATAGTTAGATGAGCAACAAGTATCTGCAGGTTACATACTCACGAAGACTGCTATTCTTCGGCCATACGCACGTTCTCAAACTGTCACCCTCGGCAAGAAATTGAGAGGGTGCGGGGCGACTCAGGGGTCTAGGACCTAGGATGGTTGACCAGGCTGACCAGCATATACCCAAGGCTACCCCACAGGCATCCAAAGTGGGGTCTCTTCCTCCCACTGATCGCAGAACAAGCTCCGGCCAAACACGCCGCGATGCCAAACGGATGCACTTGCCAGCTGGACCTGTAGAGGGATTCCTACATCCTGCTCCCTTCCATGTTATCTGAAAGGTTTTACCTACAGCCAAGCCTCCAGGAAACATTCTCCAAAAAAACCTTGACAAACCCCAGGCTCGCAAAACAATGCAAGCCCTGCAGGCTTAACAACATGGAGTTGAATACTGCACCCAATGTTGACCACCCAGCAAACGCCAAGCAATTGAAGACCTTGCTCCTTTCAAACACAGGAGCGCTTTGCCATGCTCAGCTGTTTCTGCGTACCCCCTATTCTTCCTGTCAACAACCCTGCGACAGAAGAGTCTGAGTCTTTTGACCGGCTTTATTGGAAATGCTCGCGTGGGAAGCAAAGTGGGAACAATCTCCCCAATGAAAAACCACTGCAACAAAGCTGTCACCACAAAAGTCCTCTTGTCCGTCACGAAGTAAGGGACAAGCACTAGCCGCACCCCTTCAGCTTTGCAAAGCATCACCTTCCTTGCATCCCTCTCCTGCTGCGCCTCGAAGCTGGAGATGTCACCGAAGTGGAAATAGTTTTTGGGATCATAGTGCTGCTCACCCTGGTACTCGAATGCCAGCGACAGCTCAACGCAGTAGCCATCCAGCTGCAGACCCTCCAAAAATTTCGGATAGCAGGACCCAAACTTGGAGGGGAAAAAGATGGTCTGAAGGATGTCACGGATCTCCGCCTCTGTCCTCCAAATGCTGCTTGCACAAGTTGGGCACCAGTTCTTGCCGTTCATCACGCTGTCAGCTGTCGCCTTCCATCGGTGTCCCTCCCGGCACTCCCAGAGAAGCTTAACATATTTGTTCTTGTACGACTTCGACAGGCACCTCCCACCCAGCGATGCAGCGTGGGCCTGGACGCGCGGAAGCC
>CAJNIZ010043871.1:22085-53614 GCA_905231905.1 Symbiodinium pilosum
CCCTAAACCCCAAACCCTAAGTCCGATCACCCTCTGGACCCAAAAAGGGCGGCCTTGCCTCCTCCGCAGGTGGGTTGCTGGGCATCTCTGGTGGAGAGGGATCCTGGCAAAGAGTACTCATGATGAGTTGTAGGGTTTAGGACTTAGCGTTTAGGGTTTAGGGTTTGGGGCTTAGGATTTGGGGTCTAGGGTTTAGGATTTGGGGTCTGGGGTTTAGGGTTTGGGGTTTGGGGTTTAGGGTTTCGGGTTTGGGGTTTAGGATTTAGGCTTGGGGGTGAAGACCGTATTGGGCTGGTTCCCCATTAGAAGGTCCCTTTACAGGGGTCCTTATAATGTTGCGGGTATCTAAGAGGACCCATTTTTGGAACTCCTTAGAACCTGCATCCTGGCAACGGCGACAATTCCGTCTGCTGCTCTACAGGATTCCAACATCAAGTATCCCAAACATAGGAATAGCGCCATCACTATCACTTTGGAGCTACACTTTGATGTCATCCATGACCGGAGCTTGAGGTTGATAACATCTGCTAGGCTCCTGATGCTTGGGGCAGCAAGATCTACAATGTGCGTTCCCTACTTGCGGCCCAAGCGAATTTTAGAGAGAACTGCCGATGTGTGGCCCCCGGCTGATTGTAAGTGTATCCACGCAGCCGTTTGCCATTTGTTTATGAGACCTCCTTGTGCTTACGAATGCTCAGGCCGCGCGATAGGTTGGTGGCCTAATCTCCTCCAAAAGGGCTAGTGGAAGCAACGGTCTCTCTACACGGGCATCCAAGACACACAGTAGACATGCTTGAGGCACAGCAACTCCAGTCGGATGCAAGAGTAAAGGGCTAGTTGCGAACCTCTAACATAGTGGTATATCAGGTGAAAGAAAAGGATGACATACAGATAATGAGAAAGAAAACGACAACTACTCTATCATAATGGAGGCATGGAATCTTGAAGCCTGCTTCATGTTCCACAAGCAGGTGGATGGTTATAAGTGATTGGAAGTTGAATTTCAGCTTTTCTGCTGTACTTCGCAAGAAACTAACACAAAGGACATGCTTACATAGGTCAAGGCGTTGTTCATTTCTTGGATGGGAAATTTGAAAAACGTGTCCAACAGCGGGTGATTGGGTTTTAGGTGTTTTGGTGTTTTGTACATTCTTATTGCGGTTGGGTTCCTCGTGGAAAGAAGAGCCTAGAGTCCCCGAATGATCGAGCCAAGAACCCCCCTTTGATCCCAATCCATGCCATCCCAGGATGCCTACGCACCCTAAATCAAACCCTAAACCTTAAACCCTAAGCTCTAAGCCCTAAACCCTAAATCCAGAACCGCGCCCTGATTTGAAGCACCCTCAGTTCCACCCAACGCCGACAACTCCACCCTGCCTCAGGAGGCAGGAGCTCTTCTTCGAGGGGCCCAACACGCTCCTCGTCCTTGCCCGAGGTGTAAGGCTTGAACCATGGGCCCTAGGATGGGTCCTTAGAAGCCTGTTTTTGGTGGGATTCTACTAGCCCATAAAGGGCTATAGGGCCTATTAGGATATACTAGGTCCCGTATGTGGGAACTCCAGGATTTACTGGAGGCCCATAGTTTTAACTTTAGATGTGGCCTTGGGCAGCTCGCGGGTTTGAGGGCTTTGCTGCCTCGGGTCTTGGCTTTCCCTCTTCAATCGCCAAGTATGAAATCATCAACGGTGGCCTGTTGAGTGGGCATACTGCGCGCTTCTCGGGTCTATGCAGGAGTGCGAGCCACTGCCAGAAACTGGAACATGTAGCACAAGATGCAAACAGTGTCCGGCAAGGACTGTATAAACCTAAAGGACTAAAATCGCTTTCGGAGTATTCCAATTTCAGAACGGCAGGAACCCAAGAAGCTGTCCTGCTGAATCAGTACGCTTGGAAGGGTAATTGCACGATCATGGTAAATGTACCAAACTTTGTCAGATACCAGGTGTCAAGTAGGCCTCTTGTAAGGTTACCCACCTCATAACTACACACCTGGGACTTATTCTATACCGGGATTATGGGGTCCTTAAAGAGAAATGTTCCGCCCCAATGAAACTGCGAGGGAAATCTGATCCCAAAGCACGTCACCCAGCCTCAGCATGCTGCGGCTCCTCTTCGAGATTTGGGGAGTTCTCAGGAGCGTTCATTCCTTCTTTGGGTTTCTTTCGTTGCATTAAAGATATATGTAACCATCATAAGGTAGCTGTTGAAAATAGATGGCCATAAGGTAGGTTCCCTTTTGGCAATAGTGTCCCTTGAAGGAAGTATATTCCCAACGGCCCCTCTTTTACCAGGACCTCTAAAACATCCCACATAGGGACTGTGAGGTTGAAGATTTTGGAGCTCAGAACTTTGGAATTTCCCAAAAATTATGGACCCATTGTTGAAGAAGGACCTAGATGCTAATAAGTTCCCGAGGTCTACCATTCATGCGAGCCTCGGGAGCTCGGAACCTTTAATCCCAGCCAAACAACCTCTGAGCATACTTATGGCTACTCATGCTTGACCAGGCGGAACTGAACATGGCCGGGTTTAAGGATTGAGGTGTTACGGTTCACCACGTAAGGTTCGAGACTTGTGAAGATGCAGCGTGAGACACCATGGTTTTCAGACTCAACGGCTAGTGATGGAACTCCATGCTTGCCTGGAGTCTGGTATGTGCTACGCGTATGTTTTTGGGTCTTGGCGAGTACAACATGGACAACATGGACATAAGGGCAAACACCCTGCAGCAGGGAATGTAGAGGGAACTGATGCGCGCGGGTGCTTCCCACAGAAAGCTTCTGGTAGCCTCCTTCAACGGAGCAGCCTATGACATCCTAAACAAAACACCGGTGCCTCGTGCTAGCGCCTACCGTACCTACTTGTCGGTGATCCAAGACGTGAACACCTTGCGAAGGGAACTGCAAACAAAAAAAGATGCCGAGCTATCGTACCCATATACAACTATTGCAAGCTGTGACAGCGCTCCAGTTCCAAACACGTCGCGCACTCACGCCAGAATTTGCCCATAATTGGATGCTCTCCTTCCTATCCTAACTCAGTCCCCTGCTGAAAGGTCTACTCAGCCTAGATCTGAAGAGCACAGTGGAAAAAAGGCCAAGCACTGTCCAAGAACTGCTATCCAACTTTTGAATGCAGACGTTTTGCATCTGATGTCCCAAACACTGAACCCCCGCAACCTTAGCCCCATGAAGCCTAGACCCTCACCCGTCAGCCTGTTATTATTCTTACTATTATTCCTACTATCCTTGTTATTATCGTTCGTATACTCTATTAGTGTTAATGGTATTGTCTTATTCTTAGCACTACTCTAACTTGCATTGTTTTCCTTCTTCTAGGCGGCCCTATAGGCAATATCAGCTGAGGCCTTGGCCTTCTTGCCCTTCTGGTTGCGAACGGGCACCTTGAAAAAGGCATTTTTTGGATCCAGGATTTAGGGTTTAGGGCTGAGGGTTTAGGGGTTTAGCGTTTAAGGTTTCGGGCTTAGGGTTTGGGGTTTAGGCTTTAGGCTTTGGTCCTGGCTTGAACAGCACCCGGTTCTGAACCACGCCTTAGAAGAGCATATGTCATAGGGTGTAGACTAGTAATAGTCTAACTAACAGTATAAAATTCTAGTACTCGCATGTAAAAAGAACAGAAGACTTTAATAGTAACAGTCGTAACTTAACAACAAGACCCTGAATCCTACACCCTAAACCCTACTCGAGGGCGCCTCCTCCACGGAAGCCTGCTGCTGGTGCTGGTTCTGCTGGCGCTCGGCTGGAACGCTCTGCGCCCCTGCGCCACAATGCACGCTTTGCAGGGGTTTTGGGTTTCGTATTACAGGCGTAAGGGTTCAAGGTTTAGGGGTTTAGGGGTTATGGTTAAAGGCGTAATTCTTGGAACTGAAGAACAGATTCTAAGGCTAAAGCACTGAGCCCATAGTGTGGCTAACTACAGGCCGTAGACAGATTGAAAGATCTACTGTGAGTGGTTTAGGGAGCAAGGTTTAGGGTAAAGGGGTTTCTGGCTTTTGGTAGCGTGCTGGGTTTGGGGTTGAAAGGATTGAAGTTTGATAGCGAGAGGGATTTAGGATTGTGGGCTTGGGGGGAGTGAAAGACTAGGTTTGAATCATTTTACTGGGAGTGTACGCCTTCGGGTGAGGAGGACTGAGGGTATCGCATCACGTTGGAGCTTCAGAGCTTGGGCGGAAGGATTCAAGGCTTTGAATTCGTGAGCTTTAGCGTTGAAGTATGACCGAGGACTCTGAGATTCTCCAGTGTTCAAACTGCGCGGTGAACTACTGACACAAACTCCAAGCTGTCCGACAGTTTCCTGAGCCCACCATCTGAACAACACGCTCCAGAAAGAAACGACAATCGAATATAGGTTTGAAGGGCGTCAAAACGCACGCAGCAAGTGGCATCCGAGCTTTCTACACAAAGATCTTCGTCCTGAATCCAGCACAATGTGGACCAACAATGCTGTTAGCTCAAAACATGCACGTTGCCATCCCTCAGTGACGCGTAACAACTCTGCTCACTCACAATCAGTGGCCTAACAATCAGAGCTTCAAATACAGTTCAAGTTTAGGTCAGGCGTCCGGAAAAATATGAGTAGGGTGGCGGCAGTCAACACTAGCATGGTTGCCAAGTGTAAAATCTACTTACACTCCTGCAGTAGGGATTGACGAACGGACCACACAAAACTTACTGGCGCTGAAGAGAGGGTGGCGTGGTGGACTCCTATACCCGTCCCTCTATTCCTGCTCCCCTGCAATACTCATGGTAATGGTAATACAAATAATGATAATAATAAGAGTATGAGCAACACGTTCTAGTAATAGGAAGAATATGAATGAGAGCAATGAGAACACTAACTAAAAATATTGGCAATAGTAGTCATACTGGTGAGTAAGCACCAGTGAGCCAATTTCAAACCGCTTCCGCCCTCTCAAACACGCTTCGCGCCTTGACGAGCAGACCTGCCCAAAAGGCTTAAGGTTTAGGGTTTAAGGCTTCTCTCAGCAACCCTATTTCTGAAAACCCCCCCTATGAGCTGTAGTCTAAACTCCTAGTATCCCACTTAATAAACCCTAGAATACTCCCCTACACAGTCCCCTACATAACAAGCCTTTCAGGAATTCAATATGGTTAGGGTTTTCAGGCCAAGGACTGCGAGGGCTTAGGATGTAGAATATGGGGTATATGGGGATCTTATAATATACCCAAACCTATAATCTATCTACTCAAGGGGTACTATAGAATCCAGAATCCAGGAGTTGGACGCCCAAATAAATTGAATTGTGGAAATCAACTGGAACATGACGCAGAAACTGGCAGGGTGGGTGTGGGTTTCTATTGCTACGTATAAATATTGTATGCAGGAGCCTCGATAAATCCTTAAATGCGACAATGGTTCGGGAGGATCTAATTTTCAGGAGTGGATGCCAGGGGACAAGTTCACAGAGCAAGAAAAATCTTGTCAACTAGAATCGAAGAAGACAAGGGAAGATTTCAATCTCACGCGAAGGTTCGAGATCCAAAAAAACTTCAACTGGTCGTAACCCAATTTTGGCATGGCTTTGCGGTTAGCGTGGAAAAGGAAGATGCAACTTTCCACAAAATGAAATTTGTAGCCTGGGTCACATTGCGGCTGCTGCTGTGAAGGTCCCTAATGCGTGAAAAAAAGAAAACAGGTGCAAAGCAACTATACAGATGCATTCAGCCCCAAAACTACATCAAAAAGACCCGCCCCAGCAAAGCTAGTGTACTTGCACGGCATCCCCACGAGTCATACCGACTCTTATGCCGTCTATTTTTGAACCAGGGTGAAAGCGAGTAGATGCCTACGAAACGGCACTACATGGGGCCAAGGTATTCCCTGAATCATGGCGAAAAAGCCCTTGCTATGCTGCTACACCTCAGCAGCCAAACTGAGACCCCGAAGCCCAGATCCTAAACCCTGAAACCCAAACCCTACTCAGCTTTCATCCCGAAACCCAACCAACTTGTCACCCTCATCCCATACTCTTGAAGCCCAAAACAACAAGCCCTCCCTTCGTCTGCGGAGAGGCCTGTTTTGCCGAGCCCAGGTTCGTTTTGTCTCTTGGGCCTGCAAGAGGGGTGTCTGAAACTGCTGGGAAAACGATTTCAAATCTGAGGCTTAGGGTATTTCAGGATTTGGAGGTTTGAGGTTTGGCATAGCACTTGTTCGCTGGGACGGGGAACGGATCATGTTTTGGGGGTTTGGGGTTCAGGGTTGACCAGGTGGCTGGTCTGGCGCGCGGTGTTGGTCGGCTGCTTTTGTTTTAGGATCTTGGGATCGAGCAGCTTGCATTGGTGCCTTGGACCTGGGCTTCGAGATTCGGGGTTTACAGGGAAGTTATCTCATGCGTTGCAGGCTATGTGGTTTGAATATTTTTCCCCTTTGGGAAGAGGAATTCTAAAAAAGGAGTAATACTCTGTGGCGAACAGGGAACTTAGAGGATTTGCAAGGCGACCTCCTAACCCTGTTCGCCTTGACTTCCTCACCTCTGACCCTACACTCAAAAGGTCGCACACCCACACCTCAAACCTCCCAGAAGTAAGTAGCAACCTCAAATCATGTCTTCCAAACCAGAGCCCAACTCCCAAGACCCTTAGAACTGCCTGGAAGGGATATAAGCCTTATAATGTTGGATCCCGATTAGCTTGGGGTTCCTTAATTTTGCGAAGCTTCGCCGAAATTATTCATCACCCCCCCTGTTCATCTGGGGTCCCTGAATTATGCGAAGTTGCGCGGCCAAAAAAGTAATTCTGAGCCGATCCTGAGCCCTCCTATTTAAATGAAAACACAACCTAGGATCCAGATTTGGCTAGTCCCTCCTATTGAATTTTGACTAAAACCTGAAAACCATGGATTGTTTGGGGGGTACACCCCCCTCCCTCCACTAATTAGGAACCCCATTTTGTTTAGGAGGGGCTACACTAATCAGGACCCAACATTAGAACCCTTACATACTTCATAAGCAACCCCCCAGAATGCCCCTGGTCATTATATGAGCCGTATAGAACCCTTACAAACTCCCCAACTACCCCCCAAGAGCCACATCTTAGCCTTACAGAACCTTCATATCACCACTAGACAACCCGCAAGAGCCCTCTAATGCCTTATAGCCTATCCAAGCTGTATAGAACCCTTACATACTCCCTGACTGCCCGATAACACGTTAAAAATCCCATCCTTACCCTATAGGACCTTTGCATACACCCCTAGAAAACTCCCTCCTACACCCTGCCAAAGCAGCCCCAAGTTAGGGTTTAGGGTTACAAATCCCAAACAGCCCCACCTCTGCCGCCGCCACCTCGTCTGCAAGTTCCGCAGCCCTCTGGCGCGCCTGCAAAGAGTGCTACACGGTATAGAGTTCAGAACTAGGTTTAGAATGTGTTTTGGGATACAAGGCCAAGGTGGAGGTTCGGAGTTTCAATCTTGGGTTTTGGCTGTCCGTGTAGGGTAAAGGTTTGACCCTAGATCCCTGAATGACATCCATTTATGCGAGTGATCCCGACGGTTGTCAAAATACTCAGCACCGCAGCTATAATGCTTCAGTCTGTCAGATGAAGTGAACAAGCACATCAGGGAAATTAACTTCAACATAATTTGAAATAACACTGGTCATAGTATTTCTCCTCAGACTTCAGGAGGTGGAGGGCTCAGGTGCTTGGAGTCCTCGGGCCGGCGCCGAAACTCTCACCCTTGACTGGAAGAAACATGAGGCCGAACGAACTGGACGAAGTTGGGATAAACAAATTTGTCGGCTCGGGGCACGGAAGATTTTGAGATGTCGATGTGTTGGGCCTTGGAAATTCAGTCAAAAGATGCCGCAAGGCCAGCTCTACTTTTTTTTATTGGCAAGGCAATCTTTCCTAGTTCCGGGACCAGCCCTGCCCCAGAAACCCTGAACCCCTTCCTTCGAAACCCCAGTCGAGACCCCCTAACCCCACTTAACAGCAAGGCCCAGCCTCATCACTATCACCCGGCATTTGCTGCCAATCACTCTCCTTGGTACAGGGTGCCCTGAGGGTCTAGGAGTCGAGGAGTCTAGAAAGTGTGAGGGGCGGTTTCTGTAGAGACAAGAAGAAGGGTTTGGGCTTATGGAGAGCTTGCTGTTCAAAGGGCAAAGGCTTCTAGGGTCAGAGTGTTGGGGTCTCGAAGGGTTTGCTATACTACACCCCTGCCAATTCACAAGTTGGGGGACATCTGTTGTTCAGATTCCTGCATGACTTCTGCGAATTAACCAAACTGCTGCCCTTCAGTGTTCAAAGCTTGGGACCCCCAAGTCCTTGACTTTCAAACCAGCCTTGACCGCGATTTAGGGTTGAGGGATCTGGGATGTAGGGTTTAGTCATTTAGGAATTCAGGGTTAGGGGTTTAGGGATTCAGGAGTTTAAGGTTTAGGGTTTAGTGATTTAGCAATTTTGGATTGAGGGTTTGGGGATTTAGGGTTTAGGGTTTAGGGACCCCGCAACCCCAAACCCTCAAACCCTGAAGCACATTGCCCCGCACCCTCAACCTTTCAGCGATAAAGTAATTTCGAAAACCTTGAGCCCTACGTGAAGGCTCATGGGTTGCTCTTAATGAGCTTACACGTCCGCGAGTTTCATCTCTAACTTTGCTGGAATTCTCGCAGAAAGCGCACCCTAGATTGCTAGACAATAACCTGAAAACATAAGCCCTAAATCCCTAAACACGAGGCCACGTCCCTGAACACCAAAAAAAACCTTCAAACTGTTGTCAACCCCCGCTTTTGCAGCCAAAGCCGCATCCTCCTCCACTGTCTTGGTGCGAAGCCTCGGCCAGGGAGCTAAAATCATCCCTTGCTTTATGAAGTGGGTGTTTCCGTGGATAGGGGGCCCAAAAAAACTCGCACAAAACGTAGCCCTGATTACAGGGACTCCCCAAAAGGCGCCTACTTTTTGGAAACCCAAGTACCTAATTCCCACTTACATGCAGATTAAAACTTCTAGCTGAGGAATTTAGGCCTTAGAGTTTGGAGTCTAGCTTTACGATGGCCCAAAGTGCAAGAAAACTGAGGTTTAGGGCTTAGGGCCCATACCCTGAACCTCAGTGGAGCAGTTGTAATCCTAGAATATCCCCTATATCATCTCCAACCATACAACAGTTTCCAGGCGTATCCTTGCATCATGATAGCCATACTGGGCCTACCAGTTGATGATCTGTTTGGGGCTAGGTTTAGGGCCCAAATATCCTTTGCCTGTACTTGGGTAGCTTCGGGCTGGAAGGTTGGCCTAGAGTCAACAAAGGTCCACAGTCCTAACGCCTTTCACTGATACTAAACCGTCAATGCCTCAAATCTTCAAAACAGCACCTACCCCTCACCAGAACACTCACCAAAGACACTCTCTCAAACACAGAGTCCCCGCAATCATCTTGCTTCCCCGATAAAGGGTCTTTGAGAAACGAACCCATCCTAGAAACTTCCTCTTCTGGTACCCCATGCCTGCAGCCATCCCTTAAAACAAACCCCTTTCCCACCAACGGACTCACCACATAGGGATTATATATCGAGATTATATAGGAAGAATGGCACAGAAAATGGAAACTGCCATGGGCAAAGCAACTCACTATATAGGGATGATAGAGATTATACACAAATTCTATAGGAATAATGGAACGGAAAATGAGCTGTAGTCTAAACTCCTAGTATCCCCCTCAATAACCCCCAAAATATTCCTCTATAAATCCCTAAACCCTAAACCGCTAAAACCGAAACCCTAAACCCTCAACTCTAAACCCTAAAACCTAAAGCAAAGCAAAGACCCGGGCTTCTGCAGCTTCCGCATGTCCGTCCTCTCGGCCTTGTGGACCTCCTCGTAGCTGTGACCTCGGATTGGGTTTGCAACTTAAGGTTTAGGGTTTAGGGTTTAGGACTTAGGATCTAGAGGTTGGGGCTTAGGGCTTAGGGTTTAGGGGCTAGGACTTGGGGCTTAGGATTTAGGACTTCGGGTTTAGGGTTTAGGACCTAGGGTTTAGGGGCTAGGGCTCAGGGCTTAGGGTTTAGGACTTGGGGTTTAGGACCTAGGGTTTAGGGTTTAGGGCTTAGGCCGTTGTTGGGACCGTGTATCACGATCCAGGATGTGGGGAAGATGTCTGGGATGTAGGTCTGATGAAGGCTTCGACCTAAGTTTCATTCCCATGTTCTAGAAGGTAGTGGGTGCAAGAAGGGAGCATCTTTTGCTGCGGCCTTTCTCCCACACACTTCAGAAAGCTTCTTCCTGAGGAGACAAAAGGATTACATTTTAGGATTCTACAGAGATCATGTTGAGAGACTTCCATATCATTTCTGCGTCCAGACTAGTCGTTGAAGGACAATATCCGAAGACTCATGGCCGCATAAAGGAGCGAGTTGCACGGGCTTACGCACAGGATACACAGAACGGCTTGGATTGGACATGAATCCACATACACTATCTTCCTGAAAGCTCTTGTGTGGCATCATTGCTGAATAATTTCTGAGCTACTGGCCCATGGCCTGGGAAAGCATCTGAATCCGCTTTCTCTGCGGAATCTGCACTGCCTGGCATTCACCGCTTGGAGAGTCGATGAGCTAGCAAGTTGTCAGTTTGCGAGGACGGAAATGGTAAAGACAGGAGTGACAGGATATAAACATGATCCAAACCGCGAGGGCCGTACAGGCTTGGAGATTCTGGCTCTCATGAGGCTAGATCTCTGGTATTGAGCAAAGGTGCACTCAAAGGCGTGGTCCCCTTCGTGGTCCCCTTCTTGACAAACAAACAAACAAACAAACAAACAAACAAACACTTCCTTCTCTCCGGCACCAAGCGAGGACCCTGCGATTTTGAGAAACCTCCCTGGGGCCTCTTTGGCTTCCGCGTCGGGGTCGTCAAACACCAGGCGGGCCTGAGCTTTGAGTTGTATTCAGAGGCGTGCGGCACATGTTTCATGTTTGGAATGTGGGAACAGCGCTTGCAAGCACCAGCACTGGCTCTGGATTAAGGGCATTGAGGTTTGAGATGTTGAGTGCATGCCGCATGGCAGCAATGATTGTGCGGCATCATAACATACGTACACCAAGGATCCGCACAACAGGCAGCCTGCGCAGTTGGGGCACATGTAGCCGTCAAAGTGATGACCCCTTCCCAAGCAGCCCCTGATTATGACTTCTAACCCCTCTCCTAATGCAGAAACCAAGGATCCTAATCCTAACAACAACCCAGACATCCCTCAGTAAGAGGGGAAGTCCAGGGGAGCGAGTCCACACTGGCTTTCCGTGATCTCGCCCCTACGGTACTACTATGGAATGAATCTAATGATGAACCCTTTTATCCTGAGCAATGCTCATGTGGCACATGCCCAGATACAACTCTTCCGGTGCACTTCGAAGTTCTGGCCCAGGGAACGGCACAATAGCTGGGCTCCACACGACCACGCAACCCAACGCCTGTCCAGGAAGCTACCGTCCCAGGGGGCATGTCTGCTTCTGGGCTGTTGGGAAATGCTTGGCACACATGAGTCTTTCCAAATTTCTGAGAGGGCTTGAGAACCCACATGGCAAGGCCATCCAAACTTGAGACGGCATAGCTTGTCAGCACAGGTGTTCGCTTACGTTAGCAAAGGTCGCCAAACATTTTAAAACAAGAAGCACCAAGCATGCCCATCAACTAGGTGATCACGGCACACAATGTCTTTGGAGTGATGTCCTCAATGGAGAACCACTGCAACAGCATGGTCATCACGAAGGTCCACTTGTCATTTGCAAAATATGGAATCAGCACCAGCCGCGCTCCTGCCGCTTTGCACAGCTCTCGCTTTCTGGTATCTCGCTCCTGCTGGGCCTCGAAGCTGGAGATGTCACCGAAGTGGAGTAGCTTTCTGGGTCATAGTGCTGCTCACCCTGGTACTCAAATGCCAGCGACAGCTCACGGCAGTAGCCATCCAGCTGCAAGCCCTCCAGAAACTTTGGATAGTCCGAGTCAAACTTAGAGGGGAAGAAGATGGTCTCGAGGATGTCGCGGATCTGCTCCTCTGTCCTCCAAATGCTGGTTGCGCAAGTTGGGCACCAGGTCTTGCCGTTCATCACGCTGTGAGCCGTCGCCTTCCATCGGTGTCCCTCCCGGCACTCCCAGAGAAGCTTGACAAAGCAGTTCTTGTACGACTTCGCCAGGCACCTCCCACCCAGCGAGGCAGCGTGTGCCTGGAGGCGCGGAAGCCCAATCTTCCTGCAGTGCGGGCACCACTGACCTAAGTTCAGCACGCTCGCCGCTGTTGCCTGCCAAACGTGTCCGTGCTTGCACTTCCACGCCACCTTACTGTGTGCGTTCACATACTCAGTTGCGAGGCACTCTCCGCCTCGCTGCGCCGCATGCTTCCTCAGCCGCTCCAAGCCGATGGGAGCACGCTGCGCACATACAGGACACCAGCTGTTCTTGTTCAGCACTGCGTTCGGAGTTGCAAGCCACCTGTGGCCCTCCTTGCACTCCCACTGCACCTTCTTCCTCATACGGCGGTATTCAACGGCTTGGCAGCGGCCTCCGCGGGAAGCTGCATGCTCTTGCAAGTCCTGCAAGCTTCGCCTCGTCCGCACTTTCTGCTTTCGCGCGCATTCAGGGCACCAGGTGCCAGAGTTCAGAACGTTGCCGGCAGTGGCCTCCCAGGCGTGTCCCAACCTGCACTGCCAGTGGTACTTGCTTCTGTTGTTACTGTACTTTGTGGACAGGAGCTTGCCGCCTCGCTTCCTCGCGTGGTCCCGCAATTTCTCCAGAGTGCCCATTCGCCTTTCAACAGCGCACAGCGGGCACCAGCTCTTGTTGAGCAAAACATTGATCGGAGTGGCAGGCATCGGTGGCCATGTTCGCACTCCCACTGGACCTTTGTCCTGTTGTTCAGATAAGAGTCTGCCAGGCATGACCCACCTTTGCTCGTAGCGTGGTCTTGAAGGCGCCTTAGAAGCTGGTCTTTGGCAATGCGCCGCCTGTTCGAACTGGGAGTAGCGGAGGATGTTTTGCGCGGCTTTGCTGCTCCCAAACCCTCACAGAGACAATCACCGCCCGCGTGGCAGCTGCACTTCACAGCCCGCCGGCCTGCCACTCTATATATTCTATATGAAGCCAACCCAAGGCAAAAGCAAACCTGCCTGACCCACTTCTGATAACGGCCAGCTGTTCGAGATTTCATCCTTCCGGCTCCAGCGCCTGCTGTAAGAACCACAGGCGCCTCTTTGGGCAGCCAAGCAGGCAGAACTCCATGTATCTGCATCTCGGGAAGGCGAGGGACAGCCAAGGCGGTAAAGCATCTAAATTCTTGCTTAGCTCTTTGGAAGTCCGCATACCAACGATATAATCGTGTCGTCCTATTTTTGGGGGGCCCGCGATCTATGGAAACCCCCTATGAGTCTTTTCTGGAATGAGGAGGGTCCTTCGAGTAGATGGAATTCAATGGATCAGGGATGAAATTGTGGGGGAACAGCTTTTCAGACTCTCTTTTCCCTGTTACGCTTTGCGATGACAGGGGGAGCTCCTCGTAAGCAACTCAGGGCTTCACCGTCCTGCGGCATGCTGGATCCCAACGCTCGAACCATCGTTATAACGGATAATGAGAGCCCTCAATGTATGGACCTATACTCCTATACTCAAAGGAAGTATACTATACCATTATCCATATACAACCGCATTATTGTAGTTTCCATTTTATTTTCCATTATCCTAATATTACCCCAATATAACCCATTATACCAGGAAAGAATGGGTTCTTTGGAAAGCAGGGAGTCAAACTTCACCATTCGAACAGGCACAGAGTTGACTTGGGCAAGGTCCGGGCCCAACCGAAACATGTGCGTAAACTTACTGGGTGATGACCTGTAAGCACCCTGGAACTCACGTGAAGAATGGCCCAGCTGGCAAGCAGTTCGCAAGAAAGCTCGTGACCCTGTAGGTTCTAAGATCACATACACCTCGTGCAATGAGGCAGAAGAATCGCTGGGAGGCAGTCAGCCTGTTTAGAATTGAGGACTTACAGTACTTGAGAAATGTCTGCTTTAGCCTCAGTTGGAAACCCTGGTGGCTCAAGCCAACCCTCTACCGGCTAAGCTAGGATGCCTGCACACATCTTCGTCGCACTAGCCACCAGGCCTAGCAAGAAGCTGGGGCCCTGCACGTAAGGAAAGCATATTCAAAGTGTCACACCATTTTGGAAAGTCTGACTTGTTTTTTCAGCGGGGAGTCGTCGTGCAGCAGATAGCACGTCACAAGAGTGACAAGAGTGCGTAGAGCCTGGGTATGCTGGATGTCTGTCTGAGCTGTGGGCGATCCGTGGGTGAATCAAAAACCACACACACCTGCACTAGCTGCTTCCTTCCACATACCGACAGCCCCACTTGGAGACCTTCTTCTAAGAAGCACAAGGGCTTGCGTAACGGATGCAAAGTGGCGAAAACTACTCATCAAAGATGTCTGACAAACCCCGTCAGTGATTTTATTGCTGATGTTCATCTACAACCAGCACGCACTTTGAATGGGGCCAACAATATGCCTTCAAAATCATACGCCCAAACTGTAAAGTAGACCTCACCTTGTGTGGCTCTACTACACCACTCTCATTGCAGATTGTCTTTACTCCATCTGAACTTCAAGGCCAGCTTCTGTGCAAGCAATTCCGCTGTTAAGGCAGCGGTGGCAGCGCAACAGCCGTGATGTCCTCAATGCAGAACCACTGCAACAGGGCGGTCACCACAAAGGTCCGCTTGTCATTTGCAAAATACGGGATGAGCACCAGCCGCACCCCTGCTGCTTTGCACAGCTCCCGCTTCTTGATATCTCGCTCCTGCTGTGCCTCAAAGCTGGAGATTTCCCCGAAGTGGAAATAATTCTCCGAATCATAGTGCTGCTCACCCTGGTACTCAAATGCCAGCGACAACTCACGGCAGTAGCCATCCAGCTGCAGACCCTCCAGAAACTGCGGATAGCAGGACCCAAATTTGGAGGGGAAAAAGATGGTCTCGAGGATGTCGCGGATCCCCGCCTCTGTTCTCCAAATGCTGGTTGCGCAAGTTGGGCACCAGGTCTTCCCGTTGATCACGTTGCAAGCCATCGCCTTCCATCGGTGTCCCTCCAGGCACTCCCAGAGAAGCTTGGTATAGCAGTTCTTGTACGACTTCGACAGGCACCTCCCACCCAGCGATGCGGCGTGAGCCTGGACGCGTTGAAGCCCAATCTTCCTGCAGTGTGGGCACCACTGACCATGGTTCAGTACATGAAGAGGTGTTGCCTCCCAGACGTGTTTGCGCTTGCACTGCCACGGCACCTTGCTGTAGCTGTTCACATATTTCGTCGCCAGGCACTCCCCGCCTCGCTGCGCCGCATGCTTCGTCAGCCGCGCCAACCCGATGGGAGCACGCTGCGCACAGACAGGACACCAGGTGTTGCCATTCAGCACGCTTCGTGGAGCTGCAAGCCACCTGTGACCCTTCTTGCACTCCCACTGCACCTTCTTCTTCATACCGCAATATTCAGTGGCTAGGCAGCGGCCTCCACACGAAGCTGCATGCTCGTGCAAGTCCTCCAAGCTTCGCCTGGTGGGCACTTTCTGCTTTCGCGCGCATTCAGGGCACCAGGTGCCATGGTTCAAAACGTTGTAGGCGATGGCTTCCCAGGTGTGTCCCAACTTGCACTGCCAGCGATACTTGGTTTTGCTGTTGGTGTACTTCGTGGACAGGAGCTTTCCGCCTCGCTCCCTCGCGTGGTCCTGCAATCGCTCCAGAGAGCCCCTTCGCCTTTCAACAGCGCACTGCGGGCACCAGCTCTTCTGGATCAAAACACTGGCCGGAGTGGCATGCCATCTGTGGCCATGCGCGCACTCCCACTGGACCTTCGTCCTGTTGTTCGAATAGGAGTCTGCCAGACACAACCCGCTTTTGCCCGCAGCATGGTCCTGGAGGCGCTTCAGCAACGGGGCCTTCGCGGCCTTCGAGAGCGCAGTCCTGACAGAGTTGCCCACCCTCTTTCGGGCAGCTGGCCTTGAAGACGGCAAAATACAAAGGAAAGTCCAAACCGTCAAACCCAATCCAATTTGGTGGAAGGACGCTATCTCGGGCGGTGTCGTAAGACTGGGCGCGGCACTGACTGTCAGAGAGTTGTGGCACATCTTTGGCAGCCATGAAGGCAGAGCATGTTGCATCCCAGCTGGTACCTAAGGCGAGCGGTCTAAGCACGGCCTTTGTTAGACTAGTCAAACTTGGTTCTGCGCTTGACCTGAAAGGCCTCGGCATGAAAAATGTGACACTTGGCTGTACATTACACAAAACCGAGCAGGCTGCTAAAAACTCAATGAGGACAAGGGCAAAGTTATGATGCTGCTGAGTCTGCCATTAATTTTGCCTAGTCCCTGTTTCTACTTCTTGGAATAAAAATCAAGCACCAGACACCCTTCTGACATTGTCCGACATGCGTATGCAGGCCCCCTTTTTTGTCCTTGCAGGCAGGAGGAGCCCCAGGTCCATAAAGCCAGGCAGCTGCTTCTCGGCCAGCCGTTGCCATGTGAAGGAAGCAGGAAGCTGGCAGAGCCTGAGGCTCGCATACTATAGCATACTATACTATAGTACACTATATTAGTATAATGTATACCAAACTATTTTATGGAATTCTTTCGCAAGGTGTAGTATAGCACAGATACTCTACTATTATTCTTCTCCTTCCTCACCTTCTTGTCTCTTCCTTGCTGTTCTGGGTTCGGTCCTCTAGCTAATAGTACACTTTAAACTCACCACCACTGAAAAAAAGGCTGGTGGCTCATAAGTCACACTCAGTTCAAGAGAAGTCAGCAAAGATTGGGTGAAGGAGCCTGTCACTCTGTCAACGAAAGCCTCTACTCCTCAACCGCTGCCTGTAGGCCATCGAACTAGCAGTAGTGAAATCATCCTTGCGTTGCGCAACAACACATAAAAGCAGAGCTGCTAAACAAGATGTAAGCCATGCCGTGGTTAGTAGGGAATAAGGCAGTACATTCCTTATAAAGAACATTCTCTTATTCCCTACTAGCCTCCAGTAACCATAGTCATGACTTCCTGCAGTGGTGTCGAGGAACATGCTTGCCTGCCTTTCCAGGCGCAGCGTCACTCCTCGCCAAAGACCTGTGCGCTGCGGTCCCCAGCTACCCTACCCTTCGCAATGTGGAGTCGGCATGGCAGTCATGAAGAACGTGCCGCCCTGTAAGGATTTTGCGACGAGCGGTCGAGCCTAGTTCAGAACAAAAACTGCGTGTCCGATATAGCACTTGAAGAGTGCTTAGTTTAATGCCATACACAGCCACTGAGGCGAGGCCCCAACAGAACATGCAAAGATCCTGAACTTTCGGCTTCCCTCCTACGCAAGCCCAGCCGGAGAGTTGGCCCCAACAATGGGATGTCAAGGCGTAAGCTACCCAGGTAGCCCCAAACCTTCAGCTCGTCAGAATAAACTCTAGTTCAAGAAATGGTAGTTTCCCAGGAATGGAGGACTTCAATATAGACCCCAAAATGCTAAAGTCCTTATTATGGGACCCCCAAAAAGGTACCCCTAATTTTGGGAAACCCTCAAATCGGAATCAAAAATCAGTCCAGGAGCCATGAGGTTGGGGAGCAACTGCGTGAGATTCTGCACAACCTCAGGCGTTAAGAGAAGTGCGGGTCAAAGTCGGGAGCTTCCGATTTAGGGTGTAGGAATTCTTTGAATTGCTGGCTTTGGACTTGCAGGTTGCATAACAACTTCCTGAAAGTGCTCAGGCTATGGGGCTCGGGCTTGTTTGGACTTTGTAGCTTCTGTGTCGCAACCTTCAGCTCCCTTAAGTGCATAGAATATGGGGTACATGTGGATCTGATTATCATAGTAGGCAATTCCGTTGGCACGATGAGGCATGGTGCCTACCCTGATTTACGCTGAGTAGGATGACCGAAGCTCACTGCCTTCCATAGGTAGGTCGTAGCTTCCTCGATCACAAGACAGGAAAGTTTTGGGGGGATGCACCTCACAGATCCAAGACACGAACATGTGCGGCAAAAACATACGGGTCTGCGAGACTCCTAGCCTGGAGGACATCCTCCTCCCAGCCCAGCAGCCGTCATGCAAAGAAGCCAAGTCCAATCCAAGACTGTACCGGCAAGCCCCATGCTGACCTCGCAAACTTTTGCAGCTGCGTACTCCTCAAAAAATACACATCAATGAATCACCATTCAACCTCCCAGAGAGTCTGCCCTGTGAATCACAACCATCTTCAATACAAAGACCTCCCTACCCAATAGCCAGGCGCCTCGTTAACTGCGATTCGCACCTCCTGCAGGCAGCGATCTGCAAGCGTGTTAAGTGCGAGAAGCTTGGGTCGCTGACTTCCATTGCAATCTCAGCTGTTTGCTATCCAGCATGACGGAAACATGTAATGTAGCTCGGCCTGAAACATGTGAGCTACGGTCTAAACTCCACCTAGTATCCTCCTAAATAACCTCTACAGTAATCCCCTATACAATCCCCTATATAACCCCCTTCAAGGAATTTAGATTATAGGTCATGTAGAAAGTGCAGCCGCGTTGCGGAGCAGTTATGCTAGCCGTACTTGAAGTTTGGGATGCAGCAGCTGCTGAAGAAAAGAGTTTCTCATGTTAGGGCTTAGGGCTTACGGTTTAGGGCTTAGGGTTTACGGTTTGGTTTAAGGTTTAGGGTTTAGGGTCTAAGGTTTAGGGTTTAGGGTCCAGACCGTTTTACCACTCTGGATCCACCCTGTTTCAAAGCCAGCGAGTTGAGGCAACCCAGAATCCAAAAATTCAAGAATACGGGCACCCCGTGTCAACCCTCCACGGCACGCAGGTTCGGCCAGTTCCCTTTGCACAACCAGACTAAACTTCCAAAGTCCCCATGTACTCAGATCCACAAAGAAGTGACTCAACACTACACATGCAAGCCAAGTAAGACACCGCAAGCAGTAAACTCTGATACCAAAAAACTTACAACCCAGACCAGCCCGAAGCCCAGATCTTAGACACTAAACTCCAAACCGTCAGCTCGTCCTTCGTTGGAGGACTCGGAGGCAGATGCTTCTGATGACTGCGATGCTGATGGCTGTGGGGCTTGAAGGCGTGTTTGATCCTGAGCCGCTTGAATCTCTCGAGAAACACATGCCTCCAAGCCTTAGATATTCGAAGTATACTGAACGTGAAGATCTTAAACTTCCCTCTCAAAGAAGACCTGGCCATGCCCACCCGAACGTTCCCGGAGAATCCGTGCAGCAACCGGGGGATCCGGCTACACCCTAAAAAACCTAAACCCCAAACCCGAAGCTGAGGGACTTGGTTTTGATTCAAGTCGGGAGGCAGCTTGCCAGCATCCAGGGCAGCCTTGCAGGCATGCAGTAGCTGCAAGACACCAGGAAGCATACTGTACACACCGAAGCCTTCCACCAATTTCAGCGGTTTCCCTACCATGATAACCAATTCAACATCCTGCTGCTCTCCCTGCCGGAAAAGCACCCAAAAGCCTGCTTGGCGTGGTGCGAGGCCAGGGCAGCGGCCTAGAGTGGATTTTCTGAAATGTTGGGAGGGGACGGGGCTTCCCCAAAATTGGAGGTAACGTTTTGGGGGTCATAGGGGATATGCAGGGGCTGTATAGAGATATAAGGCAATATAGGGAATGCTTAGGGTTCAGCTCGCTGGGGATACTAGTAAAGGATCCCTGCCCTATAATGTGGGGGGCACTATGGGGATTACATACGTTCCTTTTCAACAGGATGCTCCCTACTATGGGGGGTATTATGGGGACCTTCTGAAGCTTGCCTCTTAAGAAGCATTCATTCCTTCCTTCACCACTAAGAAGCGGCAAGCTGCATGGCCCACCATCTCGGAGGCGGTCGCCCGGCCGTCCACGGATCTCAGGACCTCCTGAACCGTATGAAGGGGAGAGAGGGAGGATGATGGAAGGAAGACACACCTCTTAGGATTTTAAAATACTGCATCGGAAGTACCAGTGTGTGGAGGAAGGGGTGCATGCACAGGAAGGGAGATAAGGGATGCAGAACCAGAATCTGGCCGCAAGGGGCCTAAATGCTTACGCAAGCCGAAGCTCCACAAGAGACCACCCAAGACGACGACGTTGAACGTTGAAGCCGGCCCCGAAAACAACAAAACTCTCCCCGCCTCGACATTAACCACTCAAACATTCAGCGTTACGAAAACAAATCTGGCAAGACCGGTCCTTCTCCTTTTCAAGCTGTTGCGAAACTTCCTGAGGCTGTGGAGCTCCCATCAAAAATGCACGCTCATGATTCCCGCGCGGTGTGAGTATAGGGCCCATACAAGATGGCAAGGGACCAGTGATCTCGACAGGCAGCTGCTTAGCATGTAGGCCCTGTAGAACTGTAAAGGTACAGAATGACAACTTACCGGGCAAGCAAAATCAGCGTCAGGCGCCTTGGCCCCGTACACCACTTGGATTCCATTATGCTATTCGCATGATTGGATGGGGAGCTTAACCGCCTTAGCTCTCATGGTCAGTCTAGAGCAAGAGCTGTGACCATACTCAAGGGAAAAAATGGCATCTTCAATATTTGGGCTAAGTCAATGTTCTTACCCAGCCTTTGAGTGACAACGGAGAAAAGATGACGTCGAAAGTCATAATGTGCATTCTCGTGCCATGGAACAAGACGCAAGGATATCGTTGTCAAAGCGTTACTCTCACCTGTACCTGTACGACAGCCGCGAAATCTAAGATCTGGCCTGGATAAGCTAGACTATGCAAAAGGTCGAAGCTGGGATTGTTTGCGCCATGGCGCAAGACAAGTAGGATGCTGAGATCTTGGAATGTCTTGCACCATGTTGAACGCATAGACTGAGACTACCTCCCGGCAAAAAGGTGATTTGGGACTTCCACAGTCATCACTGGGAGTGGTACCATCTTGCCTGCTTTGGAACGGCGTTTACAAGCCAAAATGGCCTGAGTAATAGGGACTTCGATATGGCTATGAGTTATAACTACACTCATTAGGTCGGTTGTGACCACCTGGACCTCCAGGTAGACCAGAAGCCCGTGACCCCAACAAACGAATCACTAAACCCTATCTCTAAAAACTACACCAGAAATCCCAACATCCTAGCCCTTGAAAACTTACGGTACATACTGTCCATCCTGCATGACCCTTAAGTACCACAAGCCTGGAAATTGCTGGGAACCTTGTATCATAAGGCTATGGGGATTTGACATCAAGGGTATCAACCCCGCAACCACCCTGGAGTTCCATTGCAGTCTCAGGCCGCTGCTTCAAGCTTCGGCTCTAACTTGTGTTGGAGGTGATGAAGGCCCTGCCCCAGGTTCAGGATGTAGGATTAGCAGGACTTGGGATTTGGATGTATGGATTATGGTTTTAGTTTAGGTCTAAGGTTTGGGGGCTCAGCCTTCACGGCCTGCAATACTCAGGATTTGGAGATCAAGGCTCAGGATTGAACAGAGTTATGCGTTTGGGACTTCGGGCTTGCGACCGGCATCCACGGGTTCAGGTCTCACAGACCCTGACACTCAATTTGGGGACCCTACTTCCATGCATTGCCAAAGAGGAAGATCAAGGACGTCAGGGAGTCCCATCATCGCTAGCACTTAGAAAAGCAAGACCGCAGGCTGCTGAAAACCACTTCTGCAGTCTACCAATCCATGCGCCTCCGAGGCCAACACTGCAGCGTGTTCCTGGCACCACCATGTGCGAGGGGACTCAGGGTAGAGACAGCGGCGCTTATGGCTGAAGGAAGCTGTGGAGTTTAGGGACTAAGTTCCCAACATCCAACATGCTTGAACGGGCCCCAGCGCTTCGAAACTCAAAGTTGCAAACTCCCAAGACAACCTTCTGGGCCTTTGAGCCTTGGTTCATGTTAGGCGTTTTCAGATTTTCTGTCCAGCCTCGGTCGCCAAAAAAAAGAGAGCATCTGAATGCCTGTGACACTCCCGCATTCTGATCGTAACAGACTTTTGTCCCGGAATCATGAGAGGTTTACATGGATAGGGGAACCCATGTAACCCCCCCAAGCGAGGAAATCCCTCGTTGCAAGTGCCAAATAATAATCTATGTCTTCCGAAAACTGGAGCCTCTACAAGACTAAACCACCAAAGGAGGCAAAGACCTTCAAAACTTGAAGGAAGCACAAGCTGACAAGCTGTCACATACAAATATGGTTGTGTCAGAAACATAGGGGCTACTTTTTGTTGGCTCGTCGGAAGAAGGATTCTTGTTTTCTCGTCTTTTCGACAGGATACATTTTTTCGGGACCTAGCTGCCTAGGCTAAGGCTGCGGTGCCACCAGCATTTCCCTCCTGCCTGGTTGGCAAAGGATGCGATTCCACCCTGGCAAACTTTTCGGGTACGAGAGCTGGAGTGTAGGCCTTAGAGCCCCTGCACCCACATACAAAGCCCGAAAATACTGAGTACTGCGAAGAAAGTTACCCCGAGCAAGTAAGGTTTCCGCAAGTTGCGGATGTTCACTGATTCTGAAAGGACCTCCCCAACCAAATTGCGACTTGTAAGGCGCTGTCGGGATATGCTTGGGGAACTTTATCAGGGCTTGGACCTTGGACCCTCAACTCCAACCGCTGACTGCTAGACGCCACTCAATCATCCACACGGACATTTTCATACCGAGTGATACCGTAAGTAGCTTGCACAAACACGGTGCATCAAGCCTCCAAGTTCGCCGTCTGCAGGGAGATGTTGATGCCATCCTTCACCTGCAGAGTTCTCCTATTGGTTCAACCCTGAAGCAAACGTCTAGCGCTTTTTCATCCTCACCCTGAAGCTAAAAATCTTGTCTAAGAAACCCTCCGCGCTCAGGTTTAAATGAACATCTCTGTGCGACGTGTACCCATGCTTGCAGGAAAGACCCCTACCAAACTTGCTTGTATCACAGATCATGCAAAAACACAAGCCGAAGGGGAACAAAACACAAACGCATCTTCCGTGAGTTGTCTTCAGAATTCTACTAAGGTCTATAGTCTATGCTACATTCCTCCCAAAGTTTTGGGGCTCTCAACAGAGAGATTCTGGTCTCCCTGGCCATATATCAAAAATGCGAGTGACCAAATCTCCCCTGTCGCCACTGGCCTCTTTGGCAACATCTCTGGCGTGCTTCGCCACCTGATCATAAGTACTATAGTCTAAACTCCTTCAAGGGGGTTATATTCGGGACTACTATAAGAATTGTTCAGGGGGATACTCGGAGTTTAGACCCTAAACCCTAAACCCTAAAGCCTAAATCCTAAACCCTATCATTAGGATGATTGAGGGGCATACTAGGAGTTTAGACTGTGGCTCATAAGGTGAAATATCAACTTCAGTCCCAAATCACAAACTCCTGCAGCTTAGGATCCCACTTCCTTTCCTGTGGGACACTTGTTTTATAAAGTTTGTTTAGGGTGTAGAGTACAGGACAATTTTGGGGTTTGTTGAGACATGTTTGCTTATGCATCTGCAATTTGAGAGTTCCATCTTCCACTAAACATGAAGCAAGCTAAAGTGCCGCAACCCTGCCTTGCCGGCCTCTCCTTAGATGAATAGAAACTGACTCTGAAAAAAGCCTGAAGACAGCCCTCCCGACACAACACAAATCTTGTTGTTTGTCAGCTTGCAAGTTCCAACCTGAACTAGGAATGCCAGCCCTTTCTATACAATAGCCTTCGTGGTACAGAAACAAGGCTCTTGTGAAGACTCCCCTTCCCTAGCACGGTGAAAGTTATGAAGGTCATCTACATTCAAAAACAACCCAGCAGAACAGAACAACTTACTTCAACCGTGGTTGTAGCAAAAAGTAGTAGAACCCGCCTCTTTCTCAGATTGCAGGACGTCCTGGAATGGTCACATAAGTCTGGTGTGCAGGGTTTGATGCTGAGTTGTGAGGTTTCCGTTGTTGGGCTTTACTCGAAAGTTCATGGGACTTTGTAACTAGTTATACCTGGGCTTATAACTCTACCGATCACATGAACAAATGTAGGCACCCACGTTGTTCTTTCAAATCGGCCAGGAACCCAAATCTAGGGACCCAAGGTCTTTCTGAAGCGCGGGACATGCGTCGCGGGCCGGAAGGCGACAAAACCGGGGAGCATCAGTCTTCTGAAGTCAGGGGCGACTCTTTTGGGAGGTTCAGAGGGAATGGTGCCACTGTTAGCAGTTCGAAAGATGTTTTGCAAATCTTCAGCTCTTGGTCAGCAACTTGGTGGTTGGCAGTTTGAATGTCTGAGCTTGTTGCATGGTGTACTAAGGGGCCTCAAAGCCTGAACCCCAAATCCCGAATCCAGCTTCAGGTTGCCCATGAAACTTTGAAATTCCAAGTCAACCTAAATCTTGAAGCCCAGACTCTAAATCGTGAACTCTAAACGTTGAATCCCAAACTGAATCCCAAACCCTAGATCTTAGATGTAAAAGCAAGGCCCCACCGTCCTCCACCTGCGCAGCCCGCGCTGCGCTGTTTTCGTGGAGTTGGCTGAGGTTTGCTGCGGCCTGGACCTGGGCCCCGAAATCTGGGATCCGAGTTCCTCCGAGATATTGGCCTTTAGGCCATGGAAATCCAAGGGTGTTGCCCATCATTTGTTGGATCAGAATTGCAACTCAAATAGAAGGCTCGCTCTAGACTAATTCACGTGCAGTCTACGATTGTGGATCAACGACTTCAGGAAGCTTGATGATTGGTTGGGTCTCGATCCACAGGCTCTCTTCAGAAATCCAGTATGGGGCTGTTGGGAGGCTACCATGCTTCCTATGTGTCCACACCAAAGCCAAAGCCTACGCTTCCTTCTCCAGACACCACAAGGGCTACTTCTGCTGCTGCCACTACTGCTGCTCTTCTACTACTCTCCTGCCCCTGCTGCTGATGACAAAAAGCGATCATTCCGCCAGGCGGCCGCAAAAACCTCGTCGCCAGCCAAGGAAGCGATCTGCTCCTGCAAAACCAAGCAATGTCGAAACGGGATGAAAGTTTAGGATTGGGGTTTAGGGTTCACAGGGTTTGGTGTTCATGGTTCAGGGCTTGAATTTGGAGAGCCTGAAGCCATGGACGTTGCTCATACGTGGGGTCGAGACCAGCAAGCGTGGAACCTGGGAAGAAGTCTTCTGTGGGCGACTGACCCCGCGGTTTTTGTATGCGGTCCCCCAATCGGACGCAAAATATACACACTCACCACTACTCGTCAGGGACCCTATATACACTCACCAAAATCCACAACACAACCTACTTCAGAGGGTTCCATGAATGTTTGGAGATAGGAAGTGCGGACCCAGTCGTGTCTTGGCTGGAAACTAGCTTGGTGCATTTTGGATGTCTGTACCTATACCCTACATCATTCTAAGATTTGTACGACCCGAGTACACTTTCAACAGGGAACATGGCGTATTTGAAGCCCCCAGTCCCACAAACATGCACCATAAGACCACCATATGACAGTCACAGGGTCCAGGTTCACTTGTCACCCAGAAGCAGGTCACCGATACCAACAACTCTCTAGCAGTGTCTGGACTTAGCCTCCTCCAAACCCATTATGGCATCCCATGCAAGCCCCCTTGCAGTGACTAGATGCATGGCCCATATGAAAACGAAACCCTAAACCTTGATGAGTCCCTTTCTGGAGATTTCATGTTCCTAGCTGCTGCGTTTCCTGGCCAGTCACTTAAAGTATATAGGATCCCGCGAGCAGGTTCGAGCTTCCCCCCTCAGCTAGGAAGTCTTCTGGGTTGCAGTTAAGGAACTTAATTTAAGTTACTATAAGGGGAGGAACCATATTAATTCCTGTACATACCAATATTATGGTATCTTAATTCTGTAACAGCAACCCAATCTTAGTCTTGGTGCAAGGCCAGGGCAGGCAAGCACCCGCCCCGCACCTCCATGGCTGCGACTTTCTCTGAAGCCATCTTTAGCGCTGCACTCTTCTGCACCTGGCCGAGGCAAAGGCTTGCTGGCTTCAAGTTAGGGTTTAGGGTCTAGGGTTTTAGGGAAATGAGGGAATGCTTAGGGAATGCCTAGGGAATGGAAAGGACATTCAAGCAGCTAAAAAAAGGTGGAGCCTATTACCATTGTTATTAGGGATTACTCTGGCTAAACCCTACACCCTAAAACCTGAACCCTAAACCCCTAAGCCCTAAACCCTAAACCCTAAACCTTAAGCCCTAAACCCTTAGCCAAACCCTAAGCCCTGTAGAATCCCTACATGCTATCCTCAACCCTCCAGCACGGAGCCCGCCTCGCTCGCCAGGCGCTTGGCCGACGCCGCAGTTTCAGCCTGCAGCGACTCGGCCTGCCCAAAGTGGGTATCAGGTTCAGGGTTTCGGGTTTAGGGCTTAATGTTTAGGGCTTCGGGTTCAGGGTTTAGGGCTTGAGATTTAAGGCTTAGGGCTGAGGGTTTAGGGTTTAGGTTTCAAGGCTTAGGGTTTAGGGCTCAGGGTTCACCAGCGCAGCTCGGCGTCCAAGCAATGTCCCACAGGTAATGGGGCGTCGCACGAAAGCCCAATCTCACCAGGCTTACTTCTGTCTATTGGGGGGCGCCACCTTAAAATTAAATCCCAAGTGCGGGCTCCTTTTTCTTAGTTTTGAAGGGGGTCACCGCACTAAACCCCAATTTCGCCAGGCTCCCTTTTGCAGTCGTGGGTGGAACTGCCCTGAATCCCAAATCCTATGAACACCCTTTATGTAGTGATCTCTGAAACCTAGCGTACAAAAACTGCAAGCAGAACAACACTTTCCGAGGCCAAGAGATTTCATTAAGCAAGTTGAGGAGATGTTCAGAGCCACCTGCGCGGCCCGCGCTGCGCTGTTTTCGTGGAGTTGGCTGAGGTTTGCTGCGGCTTGGACCTTGGCCCAATCCAAAATCCGAGTTACTCAGTTATTGGCCTGCGGATCATGGAGATCTAAGGGGTTTGCCCCTTGATCATTCATTGTATTGGAATCGCAAGTCAAATGGAGGACCTGTTGGAGGCTAATCCAGGTGCAGTCCACTATCAGGGATCAACGAACTCACAAAGCGGGAGTGAGGGAATGGAGTTCATGCGGTCAGCACTTCGCAGGCTACCATGCTTCCTATGTGTCCAACAGCTCTTAAAAGCACCACGACGACCACTACCATCATGCCGACGCCTACGCCTCTTCCTCCTAACACCTCCAAGGTCACAACTTCTCCCCTGCTACTGCCACTGCTGCTGCTCTTATACTGCTATTCAGTTTACTCCTCCTCCTGCTGCTAGACAGCCATCATTCTGCCAGGGGGCCGCAAAAACCTCCTCTCCAGCCAGAGAGGCGATCTGCTCCTCCAAGGCCAGGCATGACGAGTTAGGGTCCGAGCGTTAAGAGTTTGGGTTTCGGATTTAGGTTTTAGGGTTGAAGGTTAAAGGTCTAATATTGGGGTTCCGTTTTCAGATTCGGGGTTAGAGGGTTCATGGTTTAGCGTCCCTTCATAAAAGAAGATTTCAGTGCGCGGAAGGCTTCTAATCAAAATACCGCCCACTTGTGGGTCCAGGACAAGCCTAGAGAAGAAGCCAAATTGCGGACTACTATCCCTAAACAAAGGCGTATGCAAGTGGCATGATTCTTTGCGCTAGGCAGGGTGGACCCAGCAGTGTCTTGGCTGGAAACTGCTTTGGTGCATCTTGGATGTCTGCACCTATACTCTACATCATGCGCGAAATCCTGAGGGTCGTGTACAAGCTTAACCCCTCAGCTAGGAAGTCTTCTGGGTTGCAGTTCAGGAACGGATTTCAATTTACTATCATGGCAGGAACCATATGAATTCCTATACATATCCCTCTTATTGTATCATAATTCCTTAACAGCAATCCGGACAGTTTTGGTGCAAGGCCAGGGCAGGCAAGCACCAGCCCCGCACCTCCATGGCTGCAACTTTCTCTGAAGCCATCGTTAGCGCTGCACTCTTCTGCACCTGGCCGAGGCAAAGGCTTGCTGGCTTTTAAGTTAGGGTTTGGGGTTTAGGGTTTTTAAAGGAAATGAGGGAATGCAAAGGACATTCAAGCAGTTAAAAAAAGGTGGAGATTATGACCATTGTTATTAGGGATTGCTCTAGCTAAACCCTGAAATCCCTAAAACAGAAAATCCCTGAACCCTAAACCTGCACCCTAAACCCTAAACCTTAAGCCCCAAACCCTAAGCCCTAAACCCTAAACACTAAACCCTGAACCCGTATAGGCTATCTGGTAGTTTCCCAAAATAAGGGGACCCCATTATATAGACCCCCAAATACTATAATCCTTTTTATGGGGACCCCCAAAATGGTGCCCCTAATTTTGGGAAACCCCCCAATCCCAAACTCTGAACCCTATATATCTCTATATAACCCCCTATAATCCCTATAATCCCCTTTAAAGGTACCCCCAATTCTGGGAAACCCCCATCTATCTCAAGCACTGAGCCTTGCCTCGCTCGCGAGACGCTTGGCCGACGCTGCAGTCTCAGCCTGTAGGGACTCGACCTGCCCAAGCGGGTTTAGGGTTTGGGGTTTAGGTCTTAAAGTTGAAGGTTTAAGGCTTTAGGCTTACGGTTTAGGGTTTAAGGTTTAGGGTTTAGGGCTTAGCGTTTCAGGTTTAGGGCTTAGGGTTCAGGGTTTGGGGTTAAACCCTAAGCTGGGGCGTTTGACTCACGGGTTCTCAGCGGGGAATGCAGAAAGGCACGGCAACCAGGCACATGATACAAGGCTTAAGGCGGGTAGCAGGGAATGATGAAATTTGCTGTAAAGACTTTTTTATATGGGGAGCACCTGTGCTTAAACAAATGGAAGTTAGGGGTGAGGTCTTATAGCTTGCTGGGGTTAATAGGGAATGAGGGAATCTGATGCAGAGATCACCTCCATAGTTCATATTCCCTTCTTTCCTGCTAAGCCGCAGTAAGAGAGAGTTGAGAGCTTAGGGGGAGGGTCTGCGGATGATGGTCCGGAGTTGAGGGGGTTCTGGATGTGAAGGCCTTAGGGAAGTTTCTCTTGGAAAGAGGGTTTAGGGATGAGGGGTAAGGCCTTGGGCTTTATCTGTCCTAATCAGGAGTCAGTGATATTGTGTGGTGGTCTGGGTATGTTTACGTTTATAGTTTTGACTTGAAGGCTTAGCAGCTACAACTTAGAGTTTAGGGGCTAAACGGCATATGAAAGGCATGAAGGCTTCGACGTTCACATCTGAAGTTGAAGGGTTCGCGGTTTCAGGACAAAGGCTATTCCAAAAGGAATTTAGGTCATGTCTGAATATTCAGGATGATGGAGCCTGCGCTCTATACGCTATATGGCTTTCAACTGCGTGTTGGGTTTTGGTCCGTTGTATTTGGATGTCTAGCTGACACCCAATGCTGAAAAAAATCGTGTGCCTTGCGCGCTTCGGGTTCAGGGTTGCACTGTCGTTGATACCAAAAATCCTTCTGAGGGCTGAAGTGCTCGAGGCCCCCACCACCTCACGTACTTCAAAATTGCTGATACTGCGGTAAACTAAGTGATCCTCAATATGATTGCCCATCGACATTGGGAAATTGCCCAGGCACCCAAAAGCCACCATAGCCCGATGATTCGTCCACAGCCACCCTCACTGGGTTGGCGTTAAGGAACTTAACTTAAGTTACTATTATGGGGAAACCATATTAATGACTCTGACTATTTACGCAAGCTCCTTGACAGCCAACCTAAACCCTAAACCACAAACCCTAAACCTTAAACCCCGAACCCTAAAGCCTAAACCTTAAACCCTAAACCCTAAGCCTAAACCCTAAACCCTAAACCCTACCAACCCAGCCCTGAGCGAGGCCTCCTGCGCTTTCAGCTCTGCCTACCAGAGGCAGATCAGACGTGAGCGGCAGATTTTGAGTCAAGGCTTCTGTTGTGGGCAAGGTGGGGTTCAGGGTTTAGAGTTTAGGGTTTAGGGTTTGGGGTTGAGGGTTTAGGGTTTAGGGTTTGGGGGGGACCTATAAAGGGGGATATAGGAGTTATATAAGGGGTTATATAGGGATGTATTGGGTTTAGGAATTTTATACGGGTTTATGGAGGGATGTAAGGGGTTTAGGGTTTAGGGCTTAGGGTTTCCCAAAATCAGGGGTACCTTGCTGGCCGTCCCCAAGAAAGGATCATAGCATTTTGGGGTCCATATTGGGGGTCCCAAAAATTGGGAAACTGCCAGGAGTTCATACTGTTGATACTACAAACCCTGCATGACCTCAATATACTACAGCACTTTAATTCCAATGGTACAGTACAAGGTACCTGGTGGTCATGCAGAATTTCGTCCAACCCCCTGTAGTTGAGGGTTGGGGAGTTTTCTGGATGCTCAGCCTAAGGTCCTGGATGCTTCAGGCTCAGTCTTCGCTGTAAGCTACAGCCTCACAATAGAATATTGAAATGCAGTTGACCACATCTCTGACCCAACACTCCCGCCAAGCAGGCATTCTTATACTCTCGCAAGTTCGAAAACACTGGTCATGCTAATGAAGTCCAGCTGACGCTCATGATGTTGGGCCCTCCGCCTGCTAATGGAGAAACACATGGCGGCTGATGCTCATGATGTTGGGCCCTCCGCCTGCTAATTGAGAAACGGAAGGCAGCTGATGCCCATGATGTTGGGCCCTGCGCCTGCTAATGGAGAAACCAATGGCAGCTGATGCTCATGATGTTGGGCCCTCCGCCTGCTAATTGAGAAACAGAAGGCAGCTCATGCTCATGATGTTGGGCCCTCCGCCTGCTAATGGAGAAACACATGGCAGCTGATGCTCATGATGTTGGGCCCTGCGCCTGCTAATGGAGAAACAAATGGCAGCTGATGCTCATGATGTTGGGCCCCGCGCCTGCTATTGAGGCCCTGCGCCTGCTAATTGAGAAACGGAAGGCAGCTGATGCTCATGATGTTGGGCCCTCCGCCTGCTAGTTGAGAAACGGAAGGCATTGGGCCCTCCGCCTGCTAATGGAGAAACAGAAGGCAGCTGATGCTCATGATGTTGGGCCCTCCGCCTGCTAATTGAGAACCGGAAGGCAGCTGATGCTCATGATGTTGGGCCCTGCGCCTGCTAATGGAGAAACAAATGGCACCTGATACTCATGATGTTGGGCCCTCCGCCTTCTAATTGAGGAACGGACGGCAGCTGATGCTCATGATGTTGGGCCCTGCGCCTGCTGATTGATAAACACATGGCAGCTGATGCTCATGATGTTGGGCCCTCCGCCTGCTAGTTGAGAAACGGAAGGCATTGGGCCCTCCGCCTGCTAATGGAGAAACGGAAAGCAGCTGATGCTCATGATGTTGGGCCCTCCGCCTGCTAATTGAGAAAGGGAAGGCAGCTGATGCTCATGATGTTGGGCCCTCCGCCTGCTAATTGAGAAACCAATGGCAGCTGATGCTCATGATGTTGGGCCCTCCGCCTCATGATGTTGGGCCCTCCGCCTGCTAATTGAGAAACGGACGGCAGCTGATGCTCATGATGTTGGGCCCTCCGCCTGATGATGGAGAAACGTAATGCAGCTGATGCTCATGATGTTGGGCCCTGCGCCTGCTGATGGAGAAACGGAAGGCAGCTGATG
>CAJNIZ010043872.1:0-28554 GCA_905231905.1 Symbiodinium pilosum
TACCAGAACCATATACCCATATTGATTGTAATCAATATCGGATGCTCAGGGTTCTTGCGAACATCCCACTCTCTTTGGTGGTTGGCATGTATGGCATTGTCCATAGTATGGACTCTATACTATGATGACTTCATCTGCCTTTCTAGCAACGCCCTTGCAGGCCACGCAGACAACTGTGTGCGGGCATTCTTTTTCCTACTTGAGTGGCAGGGACAGGCATATGGATTTTAGTGAGGTCTTCACCGCGCTGGGTGTGACCGTGCAGCTTTCATCTTGCTTAGACGGGCGTCTGACAATCAGCAATACAGCGAAGAGAGTTAAGGAGTTGGTTGAGGCTATACAGTCCATCGTTTCTGCAGGTTCTTTATCCAAAGCGCAAGCTCTGAAGTTGCGAGGGTGGATGCAATTCGCCGAAGGGCGACTGTTCGGCCGCGTAGGAAGGCTATGTCTCCGCGCAGTCTGGGATCACGCCCACCTGGCGACCGCCGCAACAACATCAGCGCATTGCAATCGTGCCTTGACAAGATTCGCAGCAATGCTCGATCGAGTCTGCGGTTCCCCGTACGGTCAGAGTCGGCTGGGAGTTGCCGTGGTACGTTTTCACTGATGCGTCATTCACTCCTTCTTCCAGCACATGGCCCTGTGGGGTTGGGGGACTCATCCTCAATGCCTCGGGTACACTTGTGTCAGCATTCTCTGCGTTGATCCCACCTAGCCTCCGGGATGCTCAAGGGGGAACAGTTAAGGAAACCATCATCTTCGAAGCGGAAGTGGTGGCACTGATCTGCGCCATGAGGAAATGGGAGGGGTTGCTTTCAGGCAAACCCACTTTATTCTTCGTAGACAATAATGCCGCTCGTGACATTGCCATCTTGGGGGCAGCACGCTCACCCATTGCCAGCTGCTGGACATGCTTCTTCTTGACGAATGTTCGGCCGAGATCCTCGCTTAGTTCCAGAGGGTACCGTCACCATCAAACCCGGCAGATGCCCCGTCAAGGTCGCTGATGAGGAGCGTTGCCTTGCATGGGGTGGAGGTTCCGTGTGAAGACATTTCCGACCTGCTGGGCAGCATCGAGAATGCTCTTCTGGGGACATAAGGTTTCTCGGTTAATTGTAGGGCAGGGGTTCTTGACCTTAACCCGCACCGCGTGTGTGAGGAGCTGTCCTCAACCCTAACCCGTGCAGTGCACCTGTAGGTTCTTGCCTGTTTTGGCGAACTGCCATGCAAGACTTGAAGTGAATGCATCCCAACGGAAAAATGAAGTCCCTGCTGCGTCTTACGCTGTGCGCTTGAGTGAGTGAGTGCAACCACGGTTTTCTTGGGTAAGTTTTGTAAGGTTGTCATATGGCTCAAGTCGTTTGGCTCAGAGGTAAGCCTGTCGTCCGCTTCGGATAACGGTTTATCTCTGAGTCAAGCGTTAGGGAAAAACTATGTGTTTTTGTCACTTGAGCCATTAGGAAAACTTGACTTTGAAGGCTTGGAAAAATTTCCCCTTGCGAGTTTTAAAATCACTTTGCAGGCCAAAGCTAGAGTGTTTTCAGGCCATCTTGTGCATGCGCATGCTTGACACTTGACCTGCCTGTGCAGCTGTGGGCTGAGGTGGAAATTTTTCTGCCCACCCGCCCAACACTGGATAATGACACAAACCTGCGACCTCGCAGGACGAGGGGGTTCTTGACCTTAACCCGCACCCCGTGTGTGAGGAGCTGTCCTCAACCCTAACCCGTGCAGTGCACCTGTAGGTTCTTGCCTGTTTTGGCGAACTGCCATGGAAGACTTGAAGTGAATGCATCCCAACGGAAAAATGAAGTCCCTGCTGCGTCTTACGCTGTGTGCTTGAGTGAGTGAGTGCAACCACGGTTTTCTTGGGTAAGTTTTGTAAGGTTGTCATATGGTTCAAGTCGTTTGGCTCAGAGGTAAGGGGCGGAACGGACAGGCCCATGTATGAGCCTGTTGCCTCCCAGCCTTCAAGCCCTTGGAATGCTACATTCAGAGCAGCCCAAAGGAAAGGAAAATACTGCGTCTCTTGCAGCTTGCTGTGGTAGGCTTGGACAGGAGCAGTGTGCTATTCTTTTAAATTCTGGGTCCCAGAAAATTTGTTATTTCGAACCCCCCAAACAATAGCAGATTCTGAGTACTTTCCCAAAAATATTATTAATCAGAGCCCCTCTACAATCGGGGGTCAACATTATATGATATGGATTGAGATGACAGTTTGCATATTGCCATGAAGAAAACGGCTATGAAAAATGAGGGGTTCGAATGATGAAAAAAATTTGGTTGGCCCGAAAAAGGGCAAGCACGCCCAAAATTCCAGAGTGATTTGGCATAATGCCCAGTCTACGTTGTTCAGTGTTTCTTGTTGAAAAAGTTGCAAGCCAACTTTAACAACTTCCGTGGTTGGGGACTTTAAGCCTTGCAATGGGGTACATGCTGATTCATCGTGAAGTCAGGCATTGTTACTTCCATCGTCGCAGCAAGTTGTCCGAGGGCTTGTAAGGTCTCGTTGCCTGGCATTAGCCGCAGGAGCCAGGATGCTCAGGCGGAAACTCGGAGACCGTCCGAATTGGGTTAAGGAGAGGCCTTTTTGCAGGTCCCTATTTCGACATATTTCTCATTATGAGCAAGCGTTATGCAATCAGGTTGATTGGTTGCTATAAGTAAGATTTGGCTCAATTCGTCGTAGGCCGCAAACAAAGACATTAGGATAATAATCCAAACCATATTTCGTTTCATAACTGTGTATCTAAGCGCCTCGGGTCGTTGCAAAGGCACGATGCATTTATTGAGGGCGGTCGACGGCCTCCTGCTGCCGTCAATCGCATGCCGCAGCCGTGGTGCTCTCTTTTCATGTTGTACTCGTTCGAGATGGTTGAAAAATCGGTAATAGTTTCACGTTTGATGTGTTTGGCATGCTCCAGCTATTTGTCTATGTAACAAGAATTAATTGTTTTGTGACATGTGATGTGATGACATCGTCCGAGATGTGTTCACCCAACATTTTTCGCTCGAGCGATGAGCCAGGCAGCATTGGAGTTGGTGACATCAAACTTTTGGGGAATGAATTTCGTTTGTCCTAAACAGGGGGGAAATCTTTGTGCGCAGGACGCGGCAGGTGACTTGCAGCAGCATTTGGACGAGACACTGGCCAGGACACCATACAATTCAATCTTGGCAAATAGTTCAGATCGATTCTGGTACAGGATTGAAAGCGATGTGACCTGCGTTGTAGCCTCTTGGTGTGCAATATTTTTGGTGTCCCATAAATTGAGAAGCATGAGGTAGTGAGGAGTTGAAGCAAGATTGTGCAGGTACGGAGCATCCGCGATTGTAGTTTTTCTGCGATGGGCCGAGATTTTACAGTAATGATGTTTTAAAAGATCGCCGTCAGCATGTGCCAGAGCTCAGCAAGAGGTCAGCATTGCGGATCCTCAGCTTGTTCCAATCTCAGACACCACAAACCGCACCTCTCCAGAATCTCATCGTTTTGTGATGCATGCTGTACTGCTCAGCCCGACTGCCCGCTCATCTCCGTTTCAGAGGTTGGTGCACTTCTGCATTTTTGAGAATCTTGCTTCATGTGGTAGCTGGGCACCGATTGTTTTACGGTTTTTGCGCCAGCCCTAAATTGTTTTTTCACGCCTGCGGCGGCAAGGACTGCACGCTGAGAATAGATGATTGCATGTTTGTGACACATGCTGTGCACGGTTGCGACGATGAAGACGATGTTGAACTGAAATGTGCTTTTGACATGCCAATCAAAATCTGATCGGCTTGAAGGGCTTCTGTGAGCTGACCGGCTACGACCGCGAGACCATTCTTGGGACCGTCCGGCTTGTGCAGTTGCAAATCTGTCCTCTGCTGTTTCAGCTGCGGGAGACTTGTTAGGTCACCTTTTTTTGCAATGGTTAGTTTTTGCCAGGCAAAACTGTCGATTTCTGAATGATGGTTGTGACATCCAGCGGCACACCAAAATGTTGCTTAGTGATGAGGACGAAGAGGTAGCACACAACCTTTCAGGCCCAGCGACAGGCAAGGCCTTCGAGTATCTGCGCAGCACGCCTCTCAGTTATTTCTGCCCTTGGCTGAGGTGCATAAGCTGTGAAACAGTGTCAGAGCATGTAACATTCAGAGTTGCGAAGGACTGGAAAGCATTTTTGCGGTGTCCTGAAGAACCTCAAGGCTATGCGCGCTTGCTTGCGTGAAGCATTGTTTCCACAGCCTGGTTGAATGCTGCAGGCAGATGGGACACCCTTTCTCAACCTGTTGGACATGCGCTTTCTTCAGATGGCATGATGTATATGCATGCATTGGCTGTTCTTCGAGATCCGGCCCAGAAACTGAAAGCAGCCCAATTGAAACATTGATCTCAGGCGTGGTCTCTCTGTTGGCAAAACGAAAGATGGGGAGGACCGTGTCAGCCTTTGTATTCTTGCAGGTAGGCCTGTCACATCCTGTCACTATTGCGGCTTTAAGAAAGCAGGTTCTGACGATTCTGATGTGCATGTGTTTAGAATATCTCTACGCAGGAGCGCTTCTTCATCGTTGGAATCCAGGTCCTGGAGGTTTGGGTGCTACGTGTTGTCAGTTTGCTATCCCAACAAGGCAGACGTGAGCGAGCAGGGATCGGAGGACTTGCCCCTGGAGCATAAGACCCAGATGCCGTGCTCCCAGCCTGCTGTTTATTGATTCGCTCAGAAAGTCTACTGTCCAACAGCGGGCCCTGACAGTGCTGCTGGATGCCTCTAGAATCCTTGGGTGATTCTCCAAGTGCAGGACATTTGTGAGCACTTTTCAAGGACACCAGAGGACCCTTAACCTGTTTGACAGCTCGTGTTTCCATTCTTCATGGTTCCTTTGGTCCTACCACTGTTAATGCTTGATGGTGAGCAGCATTCGTTTTTGAAGGTCGCCAGTTTGAAGTTTTCTCCGTCTGGAACCACACGAAAGGCTTGCATGCTTTTATGAACTAAGGCAGCACATTGCTGCTCTGGTCCGTGATGCTGTGGCCCGAGAAATGTACGTACTGACATGCTTTGATCGTCAATGCTGCGAGTACTTGAGTGCTCAAGGAGTTGACCTCTGGACTGCAGCAAGAGGCTATTGTCACCGACAGCCTGGCCCGTGTTGTTGCTGTGCCAAGAAGCTGCCTTTCCTTTGCCTTCAAGCCTTCGAGGCTAGCAGTGCTGGGGACGATGCTTTAAGTCCCGGGCCTTTAGAGACATCGAAGCTCTTCCGCTCGTGTTGTTGTGGTAGCCAAGATGACATCACGCCGTACGAGGAGCCCAGGTGGATACTGGGAGAGGTCGCGTGATATATGTTTTGTTACAGACTTATCCAACACCATAAAGTGGCTCGCGCGCGCAGGTCTTTGAAACTCACGCCCTAGGTGGCTAAGTTGCTGCTGCGCTGTCAAAGGGAGCCCAGACCTGCCAGTGGCAAAAAACCCTGCACGCATGAATTCTTGCACCTCCGGAACAGCAGCAGTAAGAGCTCGCTTTCCTCAGTGGTATTGCATGCAAGTACGCCCTGGGCAGAGGTGGAGTGGTGCAAGCATGGCGCAGTTGTTTGGCTTGGGCATGAAACGTCTTGATACATTCGCTGGTCAGGTAGCTACCCTTCCTCACTCAACGCCATGGTTGAGAGAATTTCGCCACAGGTCCCTCCCTGAACCCATGGGTAGCTTTAGTCATTTGAGGTTGCTGAGGGATGTCAGTCCTATCGAAAAAAGATGACGCATAGCAAGCTTACTTTGGCCCGCAGATCACTTGTGCCTTTGAGAGCTGCGCATGTGACTGCCATGCCGCATGAAGCCGGACAGTTGGCCACAATGGCCGGCAGCGAGCCCGATATGGCAGAAGGGAATGCTGGACATCCCACCTCGATTACCTCGACACAAGCTCGCTCAAGAGCGGAAGCCACCAAAGCTTGGCTGGATGCAAATAGCTTCTCGGAGTCGCAGGGCCGCGTTGCACTTGTCAGCGATGAAGCCATGCTTCTTCATGCAGGCCCACCCAACCACCCTGAACGACCGGCGAGGCTTGCAGAAATACTGCGGCAGCTGGACATGTCAGGTTTACATTCTATTTGCAAGAAAGTTACATCTCGAGAAGCAACCAAAGAGGAGCTGATGCGGGTTCATACTGAAAATCATGTGGAGCTTGTGTCCAAGTCTGCCACAGCAAAGAAAAAGGGCAAAGGCTGGGGACTGCCGCTGGGCTTGCCAATCCTTTCTTTTCTTTTTGATTCCCAGGCTTCTCTTCCCACATTTTTTTTTTGACTCCCCATCTTGCCAGGCCATTTGGACCGGACACCTATGCAAATGAGCACACGCCTCATTGCTCCTTCCTGTCTGCTGGCTGCCTGCTGGCCTTGGTCGATCACTGCCTCCAAGACACTGTCAACGAACGGTGTGGTATGGCGCTCATACGGCCACCTGGGCATCATGCCGGCGCAGAGAAGGCGTCAGGCTTTTGCATGTTCAACAACGTGGCTGTCGCTGTGCGGCATGCCCAGTCCGAGCATGGGCTAAAGCGTGTTGCAATTATCGACTGGGATGTGCATCACGGAAATGGAACGAACGACGTCTTTTCTGAAGATGACAGCGTGTTATTCTTCAGTTTACACCGATATGACAGCACCTTTTTTCCTGGAACTGGGTATGCAGAGGACGTTGGCAAATCCGCTGCGAGAGGATACACTGTCAATGTTCCACTAGACAAGGGTTTTGGAGACCTGGATGTTGCACATGTCATGCGCTGTAGCCTGAGAATTTCCAGGAGAGTCTTTGTCAGCTTCAAGTAGATAGTGCATCACCAAGGCTACTTGATCTGTCCTGTGATTGAGAAGTTTGCGCCGGAAGCAATCTTCATCTCTGCTGGTTTTGATGCAGTGCCAAGCTCACGAAACGACGTAGGAAGCCAGACAAGACATGCATGCGTGCACATGGGCGGACTGTGTGCGCAGAGCCTGGGCCGCCCTGCCCTGGGAATGTTTGCGATTGAGATAGCAACACAAACCTGTGATGAGTCGGTTCCCCCACAAACTGTGCAAACACATGCATTTGCGTACAGCTCTGGGGGGAGCTTTTTCGCACAGCACAAGCACAGCAAACTAGCAAACAAGTGGCGTTTGTAACGACATGTTGGGGTTGCTATTTTGTCAGAATTGGTTCTGCGGAGTTGACTTTCAAGGTTGGTAGGTGATCTCGCTTAACTAGGCGCCCAGGTGCGCGGCGATCCGCTTGGAGACTGTCGTGTGAGTCCAGAAGGATTTGGATGGACATGGCCTCAGGTTGCAGGACAGGCGTGGAAGCAGGCATCTGCTTTCTAAGGATGACCCGTTGCTTGTACCGCTTGGCGCAGCACTACTGCGAGGACTGCAAGCTAACTTGTGGGATGCAGCAAATCAGCGACCCTGAGCCGCAGGGCCGTCTTTTTCTGGCCTTGGAGGGTGGCTACAACCCTGATTTGATTGCGCAGTAACCTCAGCCGCCTCAGCTGGACATGCAGCTTGTTTAGGGCTGGCTTGATTTGCACTGAGGCAGTGCACCGTTGAGCTGCGATCTGAGAGTCTGGCATTGAAAAGACTTTGGCACCATGTCCTGGCATCTTCGTTGTCAGGTGCGTTCGCACTCTCCTTGCAGAGGTCCATGACCTTGCAGGCCATAGGAGGCTGAGATAGGCTGAGATGGGCTGAGCATGTCACGATTTGCGAGGACCTGGTGCTGAAGATTTTGTTCCTCCGGCACCGTCCCCCAGCTCCAGCTTGCCAGGAACGTGAGACGCTTACAGAAGATGTGTTCTGCCTCAGCCTCTTGGGATATAGCTTTTTAGATCCCAGGCCTGCCATGCTGCCAGCTCCCCTGCTGCGATTATGAAGTGGGCTTGTGACTGGGAAATGCTGTGCTTCGATGCTGCGGGTGAACGGATTTGCTGTTGATGGTGCTGGTTCTGACGGCATGGAAGCAGTGGCGAATTGCTTGTGAATCACATGAACTGCCAGGCCTCGCCTCTTTTCTGTGCATCAAATGGATCCGAGGCAATGGGTGTGTTGTTCGTGTGTTTTTTTTTCAAGTTTAACGCGGCCAGCACCCTTGAGCTTTAAAGTGAGCTTGCTGGGCAGAAATTTGGTCACAAGAAGGCGCAGTTTTCATCAGGGAACGCTTGAGATTGTAATAGATATGGCCATCAGCCGCTTCACAATCCAACTTGCGGAAGTCGAGCCCCACTGCGCGGCTGATGAGAGGTGCGGGTCACACATTCTTGTGTGTCAGCTGTCAGCTCTAGACAGCTCTGAATTTACTGAAAGGATCGAGCCTGAGCTGTTGGATGGCAGATCAGATAAGCAAACATGCGTCAGCTGATGTCTCGTTGTTATGAGAAAGAGTCTCTCTATTTGCATCAGCCCTGTTCATGTGGTGTGAGACATGGCCCCACATGGTGAATTATGAAAGGGCTGTACTTGGGTAAACCGTTTTGTCAGGGTTCGCGATCGTGGGTTTGCTTTGGCTCCAAATACCTGAGCATGAAGTGAAGACACCTTTACATTGTTACATGCCGAAAGCACAAGAAGTGTAGGCATTGCTTCAAGCATTACACCCTCAAGTCGCGTGCAGGCTTCACAGCCGTCGACACCTTCGCTCAGACCAGATGGTGCCAGTTTAATAGGAACAAAGCACTGTGCCAAAAGATGTTGTGCAGGCACACCGCCATCTTCCCCTGCGCTTGGCAGAAAGGCATGCTGTGATTTCTTTGCGAGAGAGGTCCTAGATCTCCGCCACTAGGCTCGTGGTCCTGCCAACAAGACAGTTCGGGTTGTGAGGCACGAGCTGATTTGTAAACAGTCGTACTTGATCGTCGACACCGTCCGCTTGCCTGCAGACAGACTACCGTCAGAGAGTCATCGCCTCTCATGCAAAGGATTGGACAAGTAGTTCCACAGCCAGCTTCAACTGCGGCAAATGCTAGCCGAAGACACGTCAAAACCGCAGCCTCATAGCAGCATAACTTGCGTTAGAGTCCCAAAGCGGATTGCCATGGCGGAGCTTGCGGTCGATGTCCTGCACAACAGGTATGAAGTTGGCGAACTCTTGGGTGAAGGTGACGCTTAAAAAAGGATCAGGACAGTTGAGGGAGAAATGTCAACAAAAAAAGACAAGGAACATAGTCAGCCAAAAATGAACAAAGTGGATCAATCAACAACCCAAATCCAGTCATTAACAAATAAAAGTGAAAACAGAATGCACAGGCAGCAAAACGGAGAGAAAGCAGCATGAAAGAAACTCAACAATAAAGAAATAAATACATCATAAATAGATAAAAGCGAAATAAATACGTAACTAGATAAAAAGGAAGGAAATACATGGAAATAAATAAAGAGCTATAACCATTTTGGCTCAAGTCTCTGCCCCTGCTCCTCTTTGGAGGGGTGGTCGGACACTGGCCCCGTGCTGCTCTCTATAACAAGGGTCCAGACGCGTCTCCTCCAGCAGTCCTTGGTACCACCTTGGAACACTTGCAGTAGTAAGGCTAACGGCCAAAATAATGATATGCATGATTTAGTTACAGAGCACACACGACAGGAAACTGGCTGTCTGCTCGTCAATAACGGTACTCCAAGTGGTGTAAACGCCTACCGGGATGGGTATAAGATAACTCCCCAAACACCATTTCGTGAGACCAACGGTACTGCACAGAAGCCTCCTGTTACTGAACTTGGTGTCCCAGGCCATGATCGACTTCCGAGTTATTACCCTCCTAGCCAAGGCGGAATCAACGGCCCCGCTATAGATGCCCCAACACCCAATCCAATTGACCCTCATAGAGGTCCAAACCAGACTGACCACCTAAGTGTTACTGAGGCAAAGTCCGTCGAGCTTGGGAATAAACCAACTATAGTTAGCACTGACTAAACTGCCCGAGGCCGAACCGCAAGGCTCCCCTCTGAAGAAGGCGCATGGAGCGCGCCTGCTACATCTGATAGAGAAGCTGATATCCGAAAAGAACAAGGCACTGCACAGTTGCCCGGTACAGCTAAACGCACCTTCTATGCCTGTCAAGGCAGGATGCAGTTGCCCCTACACACCACTCAGCCATCAAAAACTGTTCACATGCCAGGACCCACATCATCCCACAATGGACCAAAGCATTCTATTTCAACTGAGAACGAAGTCGCTAAGCAATCGACATCAATTGAAAGCGCACCCCCTACAACAGGCATCAATACTCATCCCAAGGACCAGCAACCCAACCCCATTGCTGACCAAGTAGAGGAGAAGCCAATTGCGCACCTCGGCAACACTTCCCTCTATGCCTCTGACCAGCACATCCAAAATATTGAAATTAAACTCCCCCATTGATGTTTCTGCTAAAACCACTCCAGATGACTTCATCACCGCACTAGCCAGTGCAGCTGGAACAGGTAGGCTTCGAGCAACTGATGGAGCAGTACCCCATGATGAAAGCCTGAGCCAGTCCATTAATAACAATGCGCACTAGACGCATAAAACTGAAACCGGTGCCTTAGACACCCCCAGGCCACGTGAGGAGGCAGGTAGCGCAACAGGAGCAATCAAAGCCGCTTACACGCCAAAGAGTCGCTCCTCGTCCTTACATCATACTATTGTGCAGTATGGGCAGCATATAGGACCATCTCGTTACCCATCCCCAGCAAAATTCCCAAGAGTTATCCTGGAAGTTATTGTCAAATTGCAATGCTAGCGTCGTCTACGGGGTTTTCTCTTGACGAGCTCTTTCATTACGAAGTTACCTACGCGTTAGAGCATGTCTTGTATGAGCTGACCGGCTCCGTTAAGCATTTGCTCTCCTTCCAGGAAACCTTTGGAAGCATCTTGTCCAAGCTCCCCACAGGCTGGGAGGCACCTTATTACACCAAATGGAGCTGGGCATGTGACTGCGCACCAGGAGGCCTTCGAGGGAGGTTTGCTTCCGTCCCCTTAGTCCTCAACGATGGGCACACACCGACCCTGGTCTTTAACGAGCTAGCAAACATACTAGTCGTGTCAGTTGTGTCCCAAGTAGACCAGCTCACCTTTCCTCTTGGAGGTTAGGCCTTGGGAGGGGTCGGGTTGGACGAGTGCGCTGGCCGGGAGGCTTGAGCAACATGCTTTTGCGTGCTTGGAGACAAGTCAGGGAAGCAGGCCGCCCCCCACAGTTGAGTTACGCGATATATATTGTGTCAGTCACTGTTCAGTCGGAGTTAATTACAGGGGGAGCACCCTCAAACGCAAGTGTAGGCGGGAACTGCCAACTTGTACTCCAACTTTCACTCAAGCTTTGTGGAAATACTGTCTCCGAGATAGGTTTCTTTGGCAGCCCAGCGCACCTCTTGAGTTCGTCGCGGAGAAGGTTTGTGTAGCACGTTGTGAATTATTTTGAGGGGGTGCAAACGTATAGCGCAGTGTGATTAAATTCGGCCCTGCAAGGCACACTGCTGAAATCAGCGGGAGCCCGAAGGTAAAAGATCGTCGTCCGTGGGAAACGGAAGGCAGTCAAGATGCCGGGAACTACGACGTACGAGGGAAGGGGAGTCATACACCGCGGCATTGACCTCAGTGGAAGCTGGAAGTGTATGCTTTGCGTGCAGTTAAGGTGGTCTGGTGAGAACCAAACCACAGAGCCATCAACCTGGATGTGGAAAGAAGGGTGTACCAGCAGCATTGTTGGAGTACCTGATCAAATGACCAAAGCTGCGCGAGGTGGGTAGTGTGGGAGGAGCAATCTCTTGCGACGGATGCGAGTGGAGGGGGAGGAAAAAGAGATGCAAGCCAAGGCCAGCAAGCTGCAGGCAGCAAAAGAAAAGTGGCAGTGAGAAAGCCGAGCAAGACGTCATCGATCTACTTCCTCTTCCTCAACGTCTACGATGTCGACTACCAAAAGCTCCCAGAGACCGGCGCGAGACAAAGGAGGGAACGAAGAAGAGCAAGGGAAGGCTGACAAGGGAAGGACATGTTAACTTGAAAGGGATGAGGGGGGCAGAGTGCAAGAGCAAAGCGATGCAAAAGAATCACGAGGCCCAGATGTGGTAGATGAGATTTTGCAATGGGAACCTGCCAAGAAACAAAAAAACAGTCGGGGAAATACGGAAGGAGAACGCTGAGAAAAGGGAACGAGGCCCGAGACTGGACAGATGAAGGAAAAGCGCAGCAACTGGACTGGACAGAGGAAGGACGGGCGCTTGAGCATGGTTGGAGAAGTGCGACAACCAGAGAGGCTAACAACTACTGGAGGAGTGGTGTTGAGCGCAGAGCTGCGGGAACAGTTCAGGAAGCGCCTTTTAGTTTTAGTGGAGGTGCTATTGGATCCGTCGCCGCAACTTGGAGCAGACTGCATGCAAACATCGACAAGGATACGAAGAGAATCAACTGGCTCCAGGGGAGGAGGGACGGGAACCCACCGAAAGGTTCCACCAGCAAGAGCAGCCACGGGACGAGCGGGCAATACGAAGGGCGAGCCTGGTAAAGCAGGCGGCTGAGGAAACCAGACCAAGCGGGAAGTTGTTGGAAAGGACGGAGACTGGACTCCTACCGAGAACTTTGAGAGCGACCTACAAGATGAAGCGGGAGATCAAGCCGAACGGCCAGACTTGCCGGAGTTGGAGATGGATTCAAATGAGGAAGCATGGGCTCGGCTACAAAGAGGGGAGACGGCTGTCCGACTGCAACCAAGTATGAATGGCGCAAGCGTACCAAGCCGGCAGAGCCACCGTGTGGGCCAAGGGATGGCGCAGCTTGCGTTAGAACAGATCCTGGCGCGGTGTGGAGAGCGCAAAGCCCTAGAAATGGACCAGCTGAGACACCTAGTTCTCTGTAGGGGCGTGCAAGCCAGAATGGGAAATGAGGGTGCGCAAGAGGACGTGGTGGTGTTAACAGTTCGTTTACAAAGAGCAGATGCAGGTGTTGGAGAGGGAATGCTTTCCTGGAGCAATGCCTGGAATGAAGCAGAATAGGAACGATGGTGCAGCGTGGAAGCGTGAGATAAGGGACACGTATTGCGGATGTACAGATCAAACCGAACAACCGGTGAAGGAAGCAGAAATTCTGAATTTATGGAACTGTGACATAGTGAATCTATGATTTGGCGCGTTGCTGGGGGCCATGAGCGACAGTTTCAGGGAGCCACCGGAAATTTCTAATATCCAGAACAAGCAACGACCCAAAGCATGCAACTCGTTCACAATTTGGAGAAGATGATAAGGGGAAGTAGGAGTCCTGTGCGTTGACGGTTGTACGGGCCCTGGTCTGTAAGGGACAAGAGGAGCGGGGAATTTGTGCAAAAAAGATGCACTGTGAAGTTGAAAGAGCAAGCCAAATTGAAGGCCTGCTTGACAATGGAGATGCTTTTCTCGAAATGCGGAGACACCCTGCCAGCTTGTCCGAACACTGGCAGAGATGCAGTCCCAGACGTTTATGCAAGCTTCGTGGAAGCAGAGATTGGTCAAGAGGCACGCCGTAGTAGTTCAGTAGTCCCCAAGATGCAAGCGCAAGTTGCTTACGGAGCCGTTGGCCGACTGTCCCTTGAAGGCGAACGACGTGATACCCGTAAATTTGTACAGCGACACGAGCCATATCGGCCCACAAGATGTTCTAGGGAACCCTTACCCCCACGAACGTCTCACGCAGTATTTCATGAGTTCCGAAATACGAATCAAGGCCCCCGCCTACCCTTAGTAGGCTTCGTAACGCTGTCCCTACCCTCACCCTCCGCCAAGTGTTGACCCCAGTTCGTGTTTGCGCAAATGGTGCAATTTCAGGAGGTGTCAGGGCCAATACCGCAGAAAGCGCCTGCTCCTGCAGATCCGGAAATCACAGACTTCCTCCTAAAACCCTAAACCCATCAAGAGATCCAGCAACAAGATGGGCAAGGTGCTCTTTCTGGCAGTCATCCTCTCAATGCTGCAGACAGCGCAGGCCGCGTCCGCAGTAGGGCAGAAATAAAACCTCCGAGGAAGATAGCCTTTTGGAAGCTAGGAGAGAAGCAGCCTTTCAGGAGCAAGTGCCTTGTCGCGGCTGGTTGCGTAGCTCCTCCGCATCAGCCTGAGAAGCCTCCTGCCAAGCGTACGGCTGATAGCCTGGAACTCAGGCGGCCTACACGAGGCCAGATTTTCCGAGCTCAAGCAGTGGCTTCAGGACGAAGCAAGACAGCAATCCGGTTCACCTATGCTGCGTGCAGGAAATTCATTGGGCCTCAACGTCTGAGTTCAGTGATGATAATTGGCGCTATGTGCGTGCCGGTTCTTGCGCGTGTCCTTGTCATGGTAAACAAAGCAGCCTGTCGCTGTTGCAGTTTCAAACTGGTGGAATTAGTCCCAGGGCACGTGCTTCATGATACCCACAAAGGAGAAGGGTCCCAAATCGATTATATTTTCCTACGCAACCTGGCAATCTGGCTGCCTTACGGGTTGTAGGCGTGTGCCAGTTCAATGCAGCCTACTTTGGCCATCAATTCCCAAAGTAGCTAAGCAAGTAGCGCCGCAGCCGGCCGTGCTTCAAGCCTTCTGCAGTGAAATTGCAGACTTGTAGTGTCTGGCGGAGGAGCTGGATCAGCGTCTTTTTGGTGTGTGGGACTGATGTCAACGCCCGGCGCTCCAAAACTCCCCATCTGTGAGCAGCCTATGCTAGCCATAGATCTCAAAACCTATGACCTATTGGCAATCAAAACATGGGCTGCAGGGCTCGCAGAAGAGCCATTTCCATTATGCATTTTGCCTGACAGAGCCGGTGGACGGCCTAGCCTTCAATCAAGGGATCTTTCCCAGCAGTTGCGGATTCCTTCAGGTCTTAATCAGCAGATGTAAAGTGGTAGCTACCTTTCAATCGCACAGCTGTGCGCTACGCAAACGAACTCGGGAGCGACGAAAGCAAAAGGTAGACCATTCATATGAAAGGTCCAGGAGGCAGGCTACAGTCAGACGAGGCTGAACTGGACACTGTGTGCTCATATTTCCAACTTGTCCTCTCAGGCGCAGAAGACGGCTTGGTGCCTGAAGAGCAGGGCAGGCGCCGGCCAAGCTTTGGCAAGCAGGCAGCGAGACCATAACACACGATTTGTCAGATTTCAGCCAGGCAACCTTTTCTCTTTCCATATTCCTGGCATGAATCTCACGCAGTACTTCTCCCTAAGCCAGGCAGGCCACCAGACACTCCTGCGAATTTCAGGCCGATCTGCTTCCTGCCATCCCAAATAGCGGCAGATAGGTTTGTCCTTTTTTGGAGGAAGCTGCAGCAAGTGCCACAATCTGGCTACTTGTCCCGCCAACGGACATCGGAGTCAATAGACCGGGTTGCAGCGCACTGTGTCCAGATTCGGAAGCGAATGGCGGATCAGAGGTACAACCCACTCAGGTCCCAAGTTAGAGAAACATTTGCCGGAGGCATGCGCCTTTCTCTAGTTTTTGCTAAAGTGTTTGACAAAATGCCGAGACGGCTTCTCCTGAAATCGCTAGAGCGCACCCAAGCCCCAGCCGACCTGATTACATTAATCATGTTTACTGCTACACAGGCAGAGCCAACAGCTGAAAATATCTGTCCTGCTCACGCGATGCCCGTGTCGGGGGCAGAAGTTTCAGCGGTTCAGCGTCTGATGAGCCTACGCCAGCCTTTCACAGAGAGGATACAATAGCCATTTGCCGGAAAAGGGGAAGTCAAACCTCTTGCGAAGCTCCTGCGTGAACTCAACAGACCATGCCGCTGCCCAGAGTGCGGTGTCAGATGCAGCGCTCCCATGTCCATTACCCGGCGCGCCACCAAGCAGCGCACCAACATTCGTGAAGCCAACCCACGCGTTAATATTGAGTGGGCTCGGAAACTGCCAGATTCTGCCCAACCCTTGCAGTTGGTGCGACTCTCAGTTTAAAGCACAAGCAGAAGCTCACTGCGACGCATGTGCGGTGCTGTGGGCATGTGGTCATATGCTCGACCATGGGTCAAATTACCTTGCCATTTCAGACAACTCTTAGCCATGACCACGCAGATCGGAGACGGCGAGTTGAAAAGGGCAGTGCAGGAGCTGAGCACTTTTTCGGGGTTCTTTGGACCAATCGGATCGGGAGCGAGCCAGGAACATCCCAAGACCCGCGCGTGCCAGCGGACGGACCGGCAACCTCGCCAGCGGCAGCAAAGTGCTCAGTGGTGGAACGACAGTCGCAACTCTCAGTCTTCCGAAGATTTAAAGGGCGTAATAATTTGAGTGATGGGAAGACTCCTCATTCGACAAGACAAGAGGACAGCGGACCCATCCTCTCACAGGATACCCAGCTCGTTATGTTCCTTCGCAACCGCAGCCCGGCAAAGCCAGCAGCTGAGGATTGGAGCATTGTCCCATCGCCTTTCCTGCTGGCAAGCACTGGAGCAAGCGCAAGGAAAAGGATCCATCCAGCATGAAACAGTCTCTGAGAACGGTTCTCTTGGGATCATGGGATGCCTTGCTAGGGAGGGTCAAGGAGCTGGAGACGGACCCCAGTCTCAAGGCAGAGAAGATGGGTCGGGCGTTCCCGTACTTGCGTTGGAGCCAGGGCCAGAAGAAGTACGAGAAGGCCGCGCAGGAGGCCGCCCAGCGCACAGAGGTCGTGGAAATTCTGACGACGTTGAAAGTGCTGACTTTGCATCTCCGTGTGATCTCCAAATTCCATGCTTCCAGAAAAATTGTCCCAGGGCATGACGTCCAAGGTCGCGCCCTTGGCCCTAGAGGTCCAGAATCGCTCGCAAGGGGCTCCATTTTTTTTTGGGAAGATTGAGACGCAATGCTTGCGCGCGCCTGATAGCAGCCACCTTGCGACCGGCCAAGCTAGAGAGGAGCCTGCTAGCCAACACGTTGGATTGCCTCTTAAGAAATCCCCGTAGACATTGCTATGCCAATTCCAGTGTCCTAGCAATTATGCGGAGTATCCATCAGCTCGACGCGCATCAGTGTTCGCGCTTGGCGGATTCCTCGCTGATGCGCTTCATGGGATGGTTAGCTTTTCAGTCCAAGCCAGTCACCCTTTGGCGTACGCTGCAATGGAAAGCATGGCAAGCACGTGGCTCAGCCCATGCAGGCGTGATGCCGTGGAGTATTTGCGCAGGTTTTGGATCGTCGACATGCGTGGCCAATGCTGCTGTCAGCAGCTCTCTGCCCAGCAGATGAAAGCACATGGCAACAATTGCTTGACACCTGGAGCTCCCTGGCACAGAGTCATGCTGTGAAGGACATGCTTCCTTTGATTGCCCTGCAGATAGCAAGGTTCACAGACATGGGTCAAACACGTTCGGGTAAAATAAGTCCAGACTGGCACTTCGCACTCCCCTCCTTCAGTGGGCCAGGCATACACGTTGAACACTTATTATTTAGGGTTGTGGCCATTTACCTATCACATGGGGGACAGCATTCTTCCGGGTCATTACCGCGCAGTCCTTCTTGAAGATGAGTGCATAACGTACCGTACAGAGGACGTCAGGAAGGCGCTGAAGCTCAAGGCAAAAAATGTAGCGATAGCCCTCAGTAATGCTAACATCATATATGCAGTTAGGAGCTCATGAAGTATGCAGTGTCGAGATGACTCATCCAGGATACAGTCAATACGACCTTATTTTGCACCTCGCTTATGGGGCCTGTGGGCCGGGGCTGCAAGAAGGAGCAAAGCTCTTTCCTTTCCCCAAAATGAGGACGAATGGGCGCAACGCAAGACCCTCTTTGCGGCGGTTAAAAAAGATTATGTTCATCATCTTTCTTCATTCATCATGTCACGTCAAGGCTGCGGTTGCATTCAGGGAGGGGTTTGCGCATCATTTTATTTGTAAACAGGGGGGCGCCCCTCAACCATCCAGCTTGTTTAGGCTATCAATGTTTGCCATTGTTCGAGGTCTTAGATTCATCATTTCCTAGTTCTTCATTATTTTCTGTAATTATTCATCATGCTTCATGATTTTCCATAGTGCTTCAGCAGTTCACTGATTTTTGATGGTTTTCATCAGTTTTCACCAGTCGCCATATTTTTCATGTTTTTCACAATTTTAAGAATTGATATTTCATGGCTGTTCATCGGTTTTGTTTTTCATTTTCATCCCTCGCATCCTTTCATTTTCATCACATTCATTATTTTTCCTACGTGTCATCCTTTGCATTATTTTCATCAGGTTTCTTAGATGTTTATCATTTCGTTTTCTTCTTTACAGTTTTCATGTCCATCAATTGCGCCATTTCCATCATGATTTATCATTTTCCAACACTTTTCACCATGTGCCAGAACTTTTCATCAATTTTTCACTAATTTTCATCAATTTTCCTTGCTTTCATCAATGGTATGCACCATTTTCCATTGTTTGGTGACTGTTGATGTATTGTTGGTTGTTGATTGCCTTTTTGTTTTGATTTGATGGGCTTCTGGGTTTTTGATCCAGTACCCCTGTTCGAGTAGTTTTTTCGTAGGTGACTCGCCCTGGAGGTTTCAGTGGCTTTGTCTATGCCTGCAGACCGCGCAGTCAGAGTAACGAGGGCGAAGCTTTCGCTGCCAAGGCGTTTGCCTTGTTTCTTCGAGGGCTGTCACGACGGGTGTGTGTTTTGGGGGTTGGTGCATCAGCTTTGCCAGTGCCAACCCTAGACCGGCCATTGCATTTCAGCTAATCTTCATGCTTTTCAAGCCACGGATGAAGCCTGCTTCTGCTTCTGCTTGTGCCGTAGAAGTTGCTTTGTCCTTTCGGAAACCTTGCTTGCAGCATGGGGGATTGTTGTGGAGCCTCCTTGCAAGGATTGATCACTGCATTCAAGGCATGTGAATTCCACCCTCTGAATTATAAGGTCGGTCTGACTCAATTTGCAAATAGGCCCTTACAGTACTCAAAATACTGCATTCGGAGGTCTCCTAAAAGAATCTGCTCAACTGTGGTTAAGGTTACTGACAACCTGACCATATCATGTGGCGCCCAAGTACAACAATCCCATCTGACTTGCAATCATGCTGGAGAAGATTCTATATATACAGTATGTAAATATGCCACTCCACGCAAAGTATGTGCAGCTGATTTAAAGGATTTAATCTGTGTCTGACGGCCCTCGTACCTCAGTCAAATATCGTGGAGAAATCTTTCCAGCTTGTAAGGGCACCCTGCGTAAATCTTATCCGTGGGGAGGTCTGCAGCTGTAAGCAATGGGCTTCAGCCTTAAGTGGCAATCCTTTGCGCAAGTGATTTGTCAACAACGTTTTTGAAACCGTGATCCGCGTACGGCCAAAACGGTTTTCCTTGCCCAGAAGCGACTTGTTGATGAAAGGCAGCTTCTCATCACATACTGTGGCCAAGTACAAGAGACGGTTGGAGTGGCAGAAATGCACGGTGTCTGAGTTGATCTTCTCTTGACAGGTGTCTTCGGATCGTCCTGGGGCAGCAAACGAAACTCGCGAAGAAGCCTTGCTGCTGCGTAGCATGTGTCACAGTCCCTTGCCTGAATTGTCATCGTGCTGTTTGTGGATCACCTGGCCAAGACCTCGACTGCAAAGGCTCGATCGTGAGGATTCATGACGTTTTTGACAACGGCACATCAGTGTCCTTCGTCATGGACCAAATGCATCAAGATCTACTTGATGGACCGATATCTGATGCTCTGCCTGTTGTTTGCAATGCAGTAGGCCTACTTGTGCAGTCTTGGGCACATCCTGTGTGGTATTGTGTCCCGGGCGTGGTGGACTGCTAGAAGAAGCATGCTCAGTGTGGTAGGACTTCAGAGCTATGTTATGAGGCTGGCTGTGTGCTAGTGTGTGCTTGCCTTTATATGGAAAGCTATCCTCGTAAGCATACGCGACAAGGGAGAAGCTGGGAAGAGAGTCGGGCCCCAAAGAGAGAAGCTGCTTGAGCTTTTGCATGAGCTTTCTGTTGCTTCCATGCTTCCTGCAGAGTTGCTGAACGGTGGTGGCATGTGAGGTCCGACATGAATGGCTTGCTGCATATAATCCAGCAGATGGTGGCTGCTGTACAGTACTTGCACACTCTTGCGATTGTCCATCGTGACTTGACAAGCAGCTTTAAGACATGCAGGCAGTATCCTGGTTGCAGAAGCTCAAGCAATGCACTTGCCAATACATACGGAAGCGTTCAACATTCAAGGCGATGTAAAGCCAGAGAATTTCTTGATAGACCGTGAGCAGCTCACTGACGCTTGGACGCAGAGAGAAGTCGAAGGCAACTGGCACAGGAACAACAGGATGAACAGGCACACTTTGCCTCTGAGGATTCTTCCTGCAGGGTGGTCCTGGCCGACCTTGGGTCAGCCTGCAGGCTCACGGACAATCAGCGCTTGTCCGAACAGGCAGGGTTAATGGTTGCCAGCTGTCAAAGTGAAGCTGTGTTGACCGGCACGGCAGGTTGGAACTACCGCTTATTGGTCTCCCGAGATGTATGACTGTGGCTTGTGCTCATGTGCCTTCGTTGAGACTTTACATCTTTTTTGAACTCCCTCTCGAGGACCAAAATTATGGTCTGAAAGTGGACATCTGGGCCCTGGGCATATGCCTGCACTGCATGGCAACTTGCTGACAACAAACCTGAGCCTGTTGACTACAAAGCTGCAGCACAAATTCTTGTTGAGTGAGGCGGTGCAGATGAACTCAGGCCAGCAACACCTTCCCGTTCGTGGACGAGCATGAGGTTCGTACGAAGACTTTCCGCCTACGTCGGATCAGTCAATCATGCCCCTGGGACGATAGGATAAGTTTCAGCTGAGCATCTTTACATGAGCCAGTACATGTCTGTAGAAACTACATCGAGGCAACAGATTGATCCACGCAATGCTGAGCAAGGTGCACAGTCTTCTCCAGCTCTGACGATAGGTTTGCAAGCATACAAGCTCCTTGACATAAGCAAAGCGTCACGTGCCCGATTCACACTGGCCAAGCGTCCACCGCCTTTGCAGGCTTCACGCAGGCTTTATCCAGGTTCAGTCAATATCGCAATACATGGTCTGACCTGGGAGGAATAGACTCAACAAAGAATGTCATTCCGTCAGAAAGTCGCGATTCCTTTTGCGTTGAGACTTTGCGACATGAACGGGCGGTGCTCATCCCAAGCAGGACAAGAAGGTGATCGGATCTCGGGCGTGGCTTTTTTGAGTTTGTTTTGGTCACGGCCACTGTCCCATTGTCCTGAATTGTGACTCAACTTTGCTGTGGCTCATTCATTGTACCGGACCTGGCAATGGGCCAGTTGGGTGATCCAAGTGCAGAGCCCAACGTGTGAAACATCATTAGATTCATTAGTTACCTGCCAGAGCTCCACTTTCCCTTTCCTGCCTTTGTCAATTTTGATGGAAGGCAGAGGCCAAGCGGCCCAGTGTCCATGAAGTCCAGCAGCACCCGTGGCTGACCGGCAAGGACGATCCGGATGAGCGTCCGGACGAGGTTGGACTGTGCCATGTCCGTCAGAAGCTAATTTTGAAAGCATTTTCGAGCCAGGATGCCTGCGGCCGGAAGCCTGGCGGTTGGTTTGGAGTGCTGCAAGCTCGGCTGGAACGAATGCAGTGGCAGGAGCAGTTTGGATATAGTTTTAAGGTCTCTTTCAAAAGAGCTCTCTGGGTGGCCTTCGCCACGAAAGCCGCGCCGCGCCTGGCCGCGGGCAGCTCTCCCACTTCTTTTTGCCTTCTTTTTCACGGGCCTCGTCTTCAAGCCGTGCCGTCCTGGTGACTTCCCAAGAGACTGACAAGCTATCCCCCAAGGCTTTCTAGATTTCCTGACCTAAGGCTGGGATGCCTCGACTGCCTCTGCTGCATCCGCGGCCTCTGGTGCTCGCTGGACTCCCTTGGAAGTCACCCCAAGCCCGCCGCACAATCTGAAACATGTAATCCGTGGTTCCATTTCCAGCTGCGCCCAAGCAGTCTTCAGCACGGCCATGCCGTGATGATTTTGGGCTAGCAAACGCTGCCTGCGTTACCGCATGGCACCTCGGCGCGCAGCCTCCGTACAGAGATGCCGCAGTGCCAGAGATTTTTCAAATCTGAAGAATGACCCCCTTCACCAGATCTGCATTCAAACTTTTGGAGTCTCCCGAACCCGAAGCAATTCTGGCACTGAGTGCAATACTTGTGATGTCTTCCGCACTCTTGCTGTGCTTGAGCACATCTTCACCGCCTCGCCGGAATTTCAGATACCAGGACCCCAATCTCTTTGTGCGCTGGTTCTGACTTCCGGGGCAAGAAGGCTGTTCGGTTTCACAGTGATTCGCAACGGGAATCACACCATCTTTTGATTCGAACTATCTGCCACCTTTAGAACATTTCCTCAAGGTCTCAACTTGTTGCTTGTGCGTGGCAGGCTGCTTTGGCTGCTAGTTTCTGGGCATAGGCGCACACTTGTTGATTACCTAACCAGTCGCCACAGAGCAGTATTGAGCGCAAGCCTTTCTCTAGCGTTCCGCTTGAACTACTTGAAGCGTGAACAAACAATGCTTGCAGTAAACATGGTGACGCTGCTGTCTCGTTCTCTGCCAAAGGTAGTCACATGTTGTAATCTCAACGCAGTCGACGGAGTGCGTGTGCATCATCATGCGGCAGCGTCACATCTTCTTGTTCTTAAAGCTTACGCGCGACAAGAAGCAATCTTTGCGGGGTCTTGGAGGGCGGGGATGCATCAGGCTGCTCCATGCACAAAAAAGCAACCTGAAGTGAGTTCTGCAACGTGCTGCATGTGTGCAGCTGCCAAATGTAGGTCTGAGATGGGAGGAGCCAGAGTTGAAACCTGTTGCAGGAAGGCGAGCGAGCTTCTGCACCTGCTAAGCTTGGAGGTGCCTTTGGCCCCACAAGGAGATGGTCAGCTTCTCAGTTTCTTTTTCAAATTGCATCATCCCGTGAGCCAAAGAGGCACAGCGATACGCTAGGACCGAGGGTCTTGCAAACTCTGCATGAGCAAATGCCGATGGCAGATCAAACGGAGCTGACAGTGCTTTATAATATTCTGCGAGTAGGGTGCTTTGAGGGGAAATGGACTTTGCGAGGGTGTTTTGTGCCAGACCAGGCCTTCCATGCAGAAATCACTGGCATGAGTGAGTGTCTGCACCGTTTACACCGGAGCATCTCTAAGGTGCGAGTAAAAGTGCCAAGCGGAACGAGAAGCTCGCTTCAAATGCAGTATGACGGGACTTGTGCAGTATCAATGCACTCGTCAACTGACACTCTTAACTTGTCGGCCAGGCGTCGCAAGCACCGCAAAAACAGTGGCGAGGAGGACCGACCGCCTTGTAGCAGACATTCCACGCTAATGTTCAGCATCAAATTGCAGGGCATGTTGGAGTAGCGATCTAATCGCTGCTGATGTCATTGTCATGGCTGTCCTCGTTCTTTTTGCCAGTAGAGGCTGTGTCAGACGTGTTCTTGTTGTTGTCATATTGCTCGTGGTAGGGGGTTGGGGGGCGACGATGGTGAGTGGTGTTGGTGTTCATGCTGTTCTTGCCTCTGCTGCTTCAGCTGCCACTCTGCGGCAGTCACCGCAACAAACGTAAAGCATCCGCGAAGTCTCGGCCACCGAGGCAGATTCTCGCCACCGTCGCAGATTCGTGAGAAAGCCCATCCTGATATGTGTGAAGGCTTCCCCAAGCAGCACTAGTGAGTTTTTAGTGAATAACAAATGCAATTCAAATCAACCTGTGGACAATTTTGTGCAAAACCAACGCAAACAGAGTCCTAGCTCTGGAGCCTGGGCATGAGGCTCGTCGCCATTAATCGCCGTGAGGGTTTCAGGGCAGCAAAGAAAGTCCATAGCTTTCATTTTTTTGAGTGTGGTAGGTGTGTCGCTGTTGAAGCATGTCACGGCTTAAAGGATGCTGGAGCTTCAAGCGACTCCTCAGGATGGGCCATCGTGTTCGCCACTCAGCATTTGACATGTCTGTCAAACATGGTCAGCAAAGAAAGTCCCTTCATCGTATGGCAAGGTGCGGAGGTGAAGCAGAGTTTGCCTTCAGCCCAGCGATCAGGCCAGCTCAGTGATCAAAAGCATCCACCATACGAACAAAGCTATTGCTGCCACAATTGCCTGCTGCGCCTGCTAGCTGCAGCTTCTGCTGGATAATGCCTGGCCGCGCTAAGAGAAAAGTCGTATTGTGCGATATTGTATAGATTGCTCGTGCCGTGTGTCGGGATGCCGATGTGTGGAAGCGGGCATCGTTTGCAGCTGGCAAGCTATGCAGGGCGTGTAGGGCACGGAGGTGGGCTGAGCGCATTTTTTTGGAGACTTCAGCGCTTGCGAAAAAACGTGGCAACTGGAAGGCGTGCCAAACTTGAATGTCTAGTGTGTCTAAGCCAGAAGGATCCCCATATTGAAATCTCCTGAGGGCACGTGCTACTGGCTTTACCGGCTTTTACATTTGATCTCCGATCCGCCCAGGTTTGACGCTCTAAGACGGCGTTATTTCTTGAAATTTGTCTTTGCGCGCGGCGAGCACACAATCTTCATGTGCATGCGCTGAAGGGTTGTGACGCATGTCCGTGGGCGGCGCAAATTGCGGATTGCGCCTCCGTGTTGGTGCCTGACGAACAGGGCACCACATTTGAACATGAGCTGCTCCTTGCATGATGGCGTGAGCGCACACCTGCGTGGATTGTACTTGCGAAGATGGTACAGTATGATGCACAAATGCAGTGTCTTGGTTCAGTATAAAGCCCTGGAGGGCGTGTGGCAGCCAAATCTGCACATAGGTTGAGACCAAACAAAGGTATAAGACAGATTGTAACCGATAGCAAAAGCTAGATCAAATCTGAGCAGTGGGATGGACCCATGCTCCCAACGCGAAAGCAGATCTGCTCATCGTTCTCTTCCCAAGCGTGCACGGCATCAACCTCAATTCTTGAAAAGGTATAAATGCATGGACAGGCGTTGCAAGAAAGCTGACAGAGGAAATTGTTTTTTTGATTCCAGCCTGCTTAAAACAGACGATCTGCTTGGATTGCAGTCGCTCACGATGACATGAGCTATAATCTAAACTCCTTAAAGGGGGATGTACAGGGGCTTATAGCGGAGTCTTATAGGGATTATTAAGTGGGTTACTGGGACTTTAGATTATGGCTCACATGAACCAAGAAAAGAGCTTCTTGGGCGTGACTGACACGCCGTGTTACGTCGAGGTGTTTATTCCCAGACCACAGCACGCTAGCGAGTATGCGACGATAGCGCCCACCCCCAACGCCATCATTGCCAAACTCATCAGATCGTTTAGTGCGATCACGATCACTGGCCGCAAAGTCATTTCACAGTCAACCCCCCTTCATCCCCAGCAAAGCAGGACAGCAACGGGGCTTGGTCCATCACCAACCGCAGGGCATCTTGAAAGTTATGTCTAGACCGGGCGCCCAGACCTTTTTTGTAGCAAGATCTGGGCTGGAAGACCCTATCACCAGCATCGTTGACCACGATGTCACGTCGGCACCACGTCCCGCCGAACAAATTCGAGAAGGCGAACCCATTTCTTGGCAAAGCAGATCTGCTGTCTCCACGGGGGTATACCGATGATTCCAAAGGTTTTGAACAACTGACGCGCTCGAACGAAGAAGGCTGGTGAGGGTGACAGCATTGTGATACGATTGAACAACATCAGGAGCAGAACAATGAAGAGGACCCCTGAGACGCGCAGTAACCGCAACACTGCACAGGCGATTCTCAACCGCAAGACTAGGACCCCAACATGCTTGTGTCATGGCGGTGAAAACTGAGCCATACTTTTTCTGGTGATGACACTGGCGTCAGCGTACAAGCTTTGACAGTACGCCATCTCGCGGGTTTTTCGGAGAGCAAGGTGTGGAATGAGGCGTGCGTACTCAAGATTGGAACAAACCTTGCAAGCCCGGTCTCTCTGTATGTACATGGCAATCCGAGTTCCCAACTCTAGCTGCGTGCCAAGGTATTTGACGCACATTTTGAGTGGCAACTGAAGCCAGTCCTCATCGGCGCGTGCTCACGGCCGACCCACCTGCATACTGACAGAGTTGTTATGATTGACGTGGACACCGAAAGCATGGTCGAAAACATGCGTGTGTCTGAGAACGGATGACAGGTGCGCCGCAGTGGAGCCTAAATAGCCCGGTGGTCAAAATACACTTCAACAAACTGCGGTCTGTGCCGCAGTCATTGCAGCCAGGTATTCGCAATCAAATTCAGGGACCATGGAGCCAAAGGGTCTCCCGGTGGTGTGCCACGAGGCCCACCGAACGGATGGAAGTGCCAGTGAGTAAACCTTGAAACCACACATGCCTTTCAAGATTTCCCCACGTGCTCGACACCAGAACTAGGTCCCTGGGAGTCTCCAAAGCCAGAAGAAGTTCACGCAACGAGGCCAGCTCCACCGAATCGAAACACGTCTCGGTGTCCCAAAGCGCAGCCGCCGTTGAAGTTTGACGAACATGAGCGTCCGAGAGGCGTGCCGCAAGCTCTCCGACAACTTGACTAGCTTGGGGGCTTGCCTACCAGCTAGAATCAAAGCAGCTCTGGCTCATCTTTGCAGCCCATCTTGAGGCCGATACGACGCACCACGGCACATGTGGTGATAGGGCGAGTAGCGTCCGGCGTATCTGCCTAAGGAGTACAGGTAAGCCGAGCATGAGTCCATGAGTCCGGCATGGGAACTCCCCGGTCCAGTGAATCCAGAAGCTTACCCAGCTGGCAGAGTTGGATCTTACCAAGCATTTTGATGAGTTCGTAGGCCCCAGCCATCTGGCCCTTGAGCTCAGGTATTACAATGCTGTAGAATTTCCTCAAAAGACCAAGGGTGGAAAACAACCTAGGAACCCGACGAAGCACCTGAGCAAAGTGACGGCCTTGAAGACGGCGGGCGTCAACATCAGGCGAAGATGTCCACCGAGGTAGCCATGCATGAGAGATGGCCCGACTTGTGATCATCAGGATTCATGGCCCGATGGTTAAACAGCCGACCGGGAGGACCAGTCTGAGGGCGACCGCGCGTAGCCGCGAACCGCAAGTCTTTGCACTTACGTTTCCAGACGTCGATCTCATTTTTACGCGCATGATGAAGAAAGACTTCAATTTCACACCCAAGGTGAGCAAGATGGCGAGCTTCCTCTGCTAAGGTGAGGACACCTGAACACCGGCGCAAGGGTGGGTTTTGCTGCTGCTGCTGCTGGTCAGTGGATCCAGAAGGGGTTGTAAGATGGCAGAGAGAAACAAAGAGTTAGAGAGGAACCAAGACGAGATATGCCACACACGTGAAGCCTCCCTGTGTTGTCATGACCCTGCCATCTTGTGCAACAATGTGTTTTGTAAGTTCTGTTGCTGCAGCTATTCTTGCTTCAAGCTGACTGGCTAGTTGCCATGTCTTGGGCAGCCCAGAGAATTGCAAGAAGACCTACAGTTCAGGTGGCAGTCTTCCTGGACCCTGCCCTGAGGAGGCTGCTGTCCAACGACCCAGAAAGTGACAGACCCAGAAGGCCTGCGTCACGAACCTGAAGACCTTACAGAAACCCCACCAGCTGACGATCATGAGATAGTGCTTGCCCTCCCCACCCCTGGCATTCGTGTTTTAGGAGACAGCAATAGCTGTGGCAATGGACCCAAACCTGCGGTGTCCAGGTCCACCGACGTCTTCAAGGCGCCATCCCTGATGATGTTTGAGGAGGACGTCGTCGCAGGAGGGAGCGGGGATCTCTGATGGCGCAGCAGGACCTGTGTCATAAGCCTCTTTGCAACGAGATTTTGGAGATTGAGATCGCTGCCGACAGCCCTCCGAGTCAACTACTGTGGGCTGTGATTGCTGTTCCGCCTGCAGTGACGGCTCATCCTCAACTCAACCCTAGCAGCGTCTGGCATTTAGGAAGGTGAATCAACCCACCGCTTCTTCGGGGCCGAAATATGGGGAAAGCTGGCGTTTTCTTGGCGCTTCGGTAGAGACCTGACCCATTGTGAGAGGCGCGTGGAAAGACAATTCAATGGCAGATGCAGGCATGCCGGTCTCAGCTGTGCGGCGCAAGTTGAAGGAAAAGCGCAACAAATATTGTTTCGACATGGACGGAGTTGAGTCCGCTTAGATTAATAGCAGGATTGCCAAATGAAGATGCGAACGCGCCATGCGGAAAGGTTGGCGGATCCCTGCGCAAGGCACAGCTTGGCAGAACCACCGTGTGAGACGACGTTCAATAATGTTGGTTCTGGATTCTTGGGTGCGAGTGTACAGGCCTGGATGGCACGGTCACTGGTCTTGCGTTTGGCTAGTCCTGTTTCTTGTGCCTGCGGCTTCTGTGTTTCCGCAAGACCGCCGCGCGGTGGCACGTTTCTAATCAACGTCCTGCAGTCAAGCGCTCTGGCTTTCCTTTGAAAGGCTTTTGCAGGTTGGTGCTTGCCTCACGATTCCTACTGTTGCCTGAATTCCTTGCCAAACACGGTGCTGCTACCGTGACAGGTCTTCTATCACGACGACAGGTGACAAGGGTTTCAGGTGATCCAGGCAGGTCCAGAACATGGTGACAAGTTTCAAGCGCTTTAAGTTTCTCCAGAGCATCAGAATCAGAACAATCCATTCGTAGAGGATATCCCTGAGAGTCCGTTTAGGGTAGGCGGAACATCTTCAGCTCTCAT
>CAJNIZ010043872.1:28654-67788 GCA_905231905.1 Symbiodinium pilosum
AGCGTCTCACGTGACAAGTCAACACTCAACGTGGGGGGTGTGTATTTGTATGAATGCTGCCCTACCCATTGTTGTTTAGGTTGCAGGCAGTTTCTCTTATGCGGAATGTTCCAATACTCTGGCTCAAGGTTCCCTTAGAGGCTGAAAGGATCAGGGAGGTATTTTGCCTTGCCATAGAACCTGGACATTCTGTAAATGCTGAGCTGAGCTACGAGTTACAACATTCGAAGTGCAAAAGGTGCGTTTGCGCATTTGGTTTGCTGGTTGTGATTGATTCACCCAGCCGACCTTTCACATAAATGATGGTTTGTAAGTGACATGCAACTGAGAAGGAGCCATGCAGAAAATCAAAAGAAATTCGGGGAGAACCAGCAAATAAAAATGCAAATCATTTTTCACCATTTGGGTGGTTTTACGACGAGATTGAGCTTTTTGCAACGATTTTTTTTGACCAGGTTTTTGTTTGCATTTTCACAACGGCTTACTTGGATTAATTCACAACGATTTGCCTATTTGTAAGACTACAAGAGTGGCTTCGAACAATAGTTCTACAACAATATCGTGTTTGTTTACAACAATGTTTGGTGTTTAGAACTTGCTTTGTTTTTTTTGCAATGCTTTGGTTTTGATGAGAAGATCCGCGTGTTTTTTTAATTTTCAGAACGCCTGTGAACAGTAAGTTTACAACGACTTCTGCGTTTTTAGATTTTTTATTTTTTTTATTTTCTGTTTTTTTTTCCATCTGTTTTGAAGCAACGGTTTCTTATCTCAATCTTATCGTTTCTGCTTGTTTCCCATTTTGTTCTCGTTTTATCTTTTTAAAGTGTTCTTTCTGTTCAAGTTTTCCTCGACTTCATAAAAATTACGGGCGGCAAGACAATTTGAAACAAACTCAAGCATGATGACCGGCTTCATGTTTTGAGCATAAACAAACGCATACGCATTTTCAGGCCACCCAGTTGCTTATGTTGCTTGGAATGATGCATTTTGGCATGTTGTATGCGAAGCGTATATTTCCGGACCACCTCCAGACCCCCATTTACTTGGGATTACGAATTCGAAACATTAAGGTTCGGGCGATGCTGGAAGAGTGTGGCTGAGCGCAGCAAAATGCAAGAAAACACGTACGCGTTGTCGTGCTGTGTTTTTTAAATTGCTTGCCGTCGTGAGAACAAGCCCTGCTATGGTGAGTCATCATGTATGTTGTTGTTGTGGTTGGAATGAAGGGCGATCAGAGCGTGATTAAAATGGAAGGGGTCATGCCCTTCTTGCCCCTATGCTTGTAAACTTGTACCTGAGGAATCTGAAGGTATTGGGATGCAATGCGACGCGACGAGCATTCATTCTGCACATTTGCGACCATCCGGTTAGCGCAGTCTGACCACATGCTCCTAAATGCCGACCTAGCGCTTGCAGTGCCCCTTCCACAAACAGACTCCATGTACACGAGGCAAAGTTCCACAGTTGTTGTACTGGTAGCCCAACCAGGGAGACGGAGGCTAATGCCTGTTCTTGCAACATGTCTGGTCGCAGGGTCAGCAGGCAAGTCTCTGGTGGCTCCCAGGCTTCACATGATGTGTCCGGCACCCTGAGGAAGCTCTCAGACGAGTATTATGGCCGTCATGGCTGCCTGTGCTTTCAAGGCCGGACCTGGAACTTCCACCTGCCATGCCTGCAGAGCCAAAACCGTTGGAAGGGGAGGCCCATGACATTACATGTCGCGCTGCCGCTGCTACCGAATCTGCCATGGTTTGCGTGCAGAAGCAGAAGCTGTTCCGTAAATTAGGGTGCGAGGTGAAGCCGGCGGTTGATCAATCCGCAGCATCAAAGCAGCTGCCTACTCAGACAAGAGTTTGTGGCTCTTGGCGTCCACGGGTTACTGGCTAAGGAAAAAAAAGTCAAAAAGACGGTAGCATGATGCTCCGGCTGCAGCTTCCCCAGCGAGCGGAAAAAGACCTCGGAGGTTGGGCAACTTCAGACTTCAAGCTATTCATAGCTTCGCCAAGGCCCAACATCCAATGATGCCTTTGTACAACATATGGCCCAAGCTTCGGCAGAGCAGTTGGGTTCGGTTGCAGAGCCCCCCTGTTCCCGTATGTTTCTGTTTCAAGCAGTCGGGAGAACGGAAGTGTTCAAAAAGAGTCTGTTCCATACTCCATAAATCCCCAGAACGCAAAGAGAGCGACTTCAGAGAACTTCTGCTAGTTATTCAAACGTGTTGCGTGTGCCTGGAAACCGTGGACGGCAAGGAACTGTCCAGGTGCCTTGCTTGCAGAAATGGAAGCCGACGGACACATGGGCATTTTGTTTTAAGTTTTTTTTCCCTGATATTTTTACGTCATTGCTGAGACTTGCAGCCTTTTCAGGGTGTGGTTTGCTCTGGACACATCTGGGATTGTTTATGCTCGTCAGAGTTGCTTGTCTAGAAAGGCATGGTGCAGGGGCGTGAGAAAGAGTATGCCCATGAACCGGTCTGGCAATGGTTGCCTTGAGGACGCCCCTTTCAGGGGGGTTGGGCACAGAAAAGTAAACGCAAACAAAATTGTATCTGAGGCCACCAGCTCGCAGCAGCTCGCAGCAGCTCGCAGCCATGGACCGGAAGCGAATGAGCATAGGGAACGTCACGGCCCCGATAGTGGGAACAAGATCAAGCGGCACATCGGAGAGGGAGGCGACGTGACGACATGTTGAGTCTGTGTATATTTGGGTGACTGGGAGCCTCCCGTCCAGTGCAGGCTGGCATCGCCGAGGCACAGAACGCAATCCTGCGAGGTCCTGTCGTGTAACACTTGGCCACACTTTGAAAAGCAGGTTTTTGAGCGGGCAAGGGAGGAGAAGACCAGAGCAGTTTATGCCTGGCCGTCAGAAGAGTAACCGAGTCGGAAAGCTGCCTGTTGCTCTGGTGCCTGCTGCACCTGACACCGAGGTGACCTCCATAACCGACAGAGACCTCCAAGGCCGTCAGAGCTTTTCTGAGAAGGCGCGATAGTCTTTTCCAAACTTGCTGCTTGAACGCGCTGCTTGCTACCGCTGGTGTTCCCTGCAGGACAGGATTGTTTTGGTTCCGCCAGGCAGTGATGAACAGGACAGCTTTAACATGCTGTTGACTGATTGCTCAAGCGTGTTGTTGGGCCTTTGCTTTGCAGGAGATGGAAGACTGGGTAAGAGCCAATGTCGGCTATGGCTGCAGAAAGGGCTTGAAGCCAGAGAGCCCTAACCAGGACTGATATCCCTGTTGCGTTCACAGCTGTCTGGTTGGCTTACCTGTTCTGACGCGTGGCAACTTTCAAGTACTAGCACCCACTAGACAAGCTTGGGTTTTCTGCGTTGAGGTTTATGTTGAGCTAGGTTGGGTGGGGCCTTTTGGGTGAACGCCTTCATTCAGGGTCCGGACTCAGCCTATATGTCAGGACAGTTTTTCATTGGTTGTGGTGGAGAGTGACTTTGCCTCTTGCCTGCACATGACGTCATTTGTCGCATCTCATTCCTTCCATCTGAGCAAGGCGATGTACGGCGTCTATGACGGCCACGGTCCAGCAGGTCATGACTGCTCGGACCTGTCCTTGAGGTATCCTCCTGCCCACACTCGTGCAAGACCCGTTACCTTCGGATTAGTTGTTTCGTGCAGGAAGTTGTGCAGTGCGTTCTTGAATGATCCCGATCGTGAAAAAGATCCTGGAGCCGTCCTTACCAAGGCGCAAGTCTTTTGTTGGTGCGCAGCTTGTTCCTGGCCGCGGGGCTATTGTCAGGTTTTCCTGGAAACGCAGGAGATTCTTATGAAACAAGGACAGTTCGACACGAGCGGGACGACGTGTACCATAGTGCAGCATGGACACAGATACGCTTTTGCGCTTTTTCTGGAGGGCAAGATTGCTGCTCGCAGCCTGTGCCAGACTACACGCAAAGTTGAGGTATCATGACAGGAAGTTGGACAAGCTGACCATTGCGCATGTGGCTTGACAGCAAGTTGTGTTAGACCACGGCTGCAGACAACAAGTGAGGGTAGTGAAACTTGCACTTGAGGTTGGTGATAGTAGAAGTGTGCTTGGCAAGAAGAAAGATGATGCCTCACCATGGGAGAGTCTGGAATTGACAACAGATCACAAGCCAGACCTTCCCAAAGTTGGGTCCTCAGTTGAGTTGTTATCGCAAGCTGCCAATACACTTTTATCCTTAATCCCTTGCAACTCAGGAGAAGGCCCGGATAGAAAGCGCTACTCCACCTGGGCGAGTGGTCTTTGATGGTTCCATGGCCACGTTCAGATTCACCATGATTCGAGACTGACGCAGGTTTTTGGATGCCTTCTCAGCTTCCTCCAAGCAATTTGCAATCCCAAAAGCAACTGTTCACCCTGAGACCGCTGGGCACGCTTGCTTGCTGTAGTTGTCTAGTACCATGCGAGCAAGAGCTTGCTATCAGTACCTGTTGGAGGAGCCAATTCCTGAACTGAATTATGCAGGCTTCAAGGCTTTAAGGCAGCTAAGTGTTTCCGACCCAGCCCACTTGTTGTCCTGAGACTTCTGACGGTGATGGGATGCAAACCGTTTGAAACCAGCCGACTCAATTCAAAATCTTTCAGTCATTGGCCTTCCCGCCTTTCGAGGCTACTACAACCACCGTGTTTTTGCTCAGAATGGTATGTATCCAGGCAAGTTGCATGCAGTGAAGGTCGTGTAGACATTTTGTTGTACATGCCGGGTGCCTAACAGGTCTCAACATGTCGCGTGCTCTTGGTGATATCATTGCGCACAAAGAGGCGCCCGATGCGCCCGACTGGTTTATATTCGACATCTTATAATGCTCAGCAGATCGTGGCAGGCTGGACTCACCGCCGAGCCGGATGTCTGCGTCATCGATCTGAAAGCCAGGGGCGCTTACTTTTTTTGCATGGCTTCAGGGGTCGATGTGTCAACATCATCCACAGGCTTGTGTGTTTGTGCTTGAGGCAGAACGCGAAAAGTATTCCAAGCTGATATTGCTTGTTTGCACAGATGGTGTGTCCTGGCTGCACAGCATTCCTCAGGATGTTTGCGGTGTCTTCACAGAAGTGACGGCGGTCTAGAGTTTCATGACTCCCAACACCTGCACACTTTACACGTGGCAGTTTGAGTTGCACCATGTGACTTTGTAAGCTTTGACAAAAAGAGATCCTTCCTTTTGCATCTCAGGTTTGGGAGTTCATTCTGAACAAGGAGGCGGCCAGCTGCATCAGAGTACTTTGTATTCTGGCTACTGAAGCCTGAATGTGATCAACCTGTATGGTTGGCAAAGGCAATTGGCATGGTGCAGAAGTTTCCGGATTGCCAGCAGGCAGGGCACCATACGTGTTTGTGCGTTGTATTTCAACTTGGCTTGTGCTCTGCAAGTAGGCAGTTGACAGACTGATGAAAGAGAGTTGGGACCGATGGATGAAAGACTCAGACAATGCACCTTGGCAACGACGCTTTCTAGGCTTTTTTCATGAAATAGTGCAACTGTTCCAAGGAAATCACGGACGATATCACGGCGATGCTGGTGAACCTGTAGAAGTGCGCTATTGATCCTGCTCCGTACTGGCTTGTGTTGCTATCAAACGCGTTTTGTTAGTAGAGTTTTTTATTGGAGTGGGACCATTTTCCTGAAAGCTTTTGCCAGCTCCGGCCTCTTCAATAATATTTTGCACTCCTTCGAAGAGAGGTTTCTTGCACAAAATGTTCCCCTGCAGGAAACTTCTGAAAATTCAAGTTCCCGCATGGCCTCTGTGCCTGGAGCCCCAAGATCATTCCAAGATGGAGCCAAGACATTGACTTGGCTATGAGTAACAAAAATTGCAGGAGCAGGCTGAGGGGCTGCTGAAGCCTTTCCAGACCTGGGCTCATGCGGTTTAGATGCTTGAAGTTCACAAACCCCACGCTGCTTTGGCAACCAGTGAGGCTTGCCATAGGCCGAGAACTCCTCATCGTGACCTTCCAACCTGCAAGCACCTCCAAAATCACATAGCTGCCAAGCTTTGCATCAAGCTGTCGCCATCGGTGCATGTGCGATTTTTTGGCACTCATCAAGGAGATCTGTGAGTATCGTTGCCGCAGTTTGTCGAGCCAAGCGCCCTACTGTGCTGCCATGGTCACAAGGCTGAACTGTCATCTGGAGAGGCTAGCAGAGAAAAGGAAGAGCGGTGAGCAAGCTTGCCCTCATGGTCAGCACAGAGATGATTGCTCGAGCCATTGATTACTGATTCGTCTGCAGCCAGCTGGCCAGTCTGCGAAGAGCTGCATACGTTGGGGCCATGTGTCTTTCTGGGCAGATATAAGACAGTTGTAGGTTTCCTTCGTGGATGCAGGACATCTTGCGCCACCTGGGATCTACAAGATATTGTAATTACCAGGGTATAGCGCATATGAGGTGGTGCATGTTTCCTCCATCCACCAATGGGTAGTGCATGATGCGGTTCGCTAACCAGTTCCGCAACTAACATACCAACATAATTCTTGTGTACAGGAGGGGGGCATGACCTCACAGCCATGCTTCGATGGTTGCTGCCAGCTGTTCTGGCAGTTGCTTATGGCGACTGGAAATGCACCTTTCAGGAGCAAAACCGTTGCATCATCAATGCCGCTCAACTAAACAACTTAGCTTCAGCGTCCTTTTCTGCGCTCCTGATACTCTCGGCTGCTCAGGTTTCCGCACAAGTGAGCGGACCACTTGTGTTTGACGGCAACGTGCTGGTGACGCATCAAGCGGCTGTGCGTTCTGAGACCAGCTTCAGTATCCAAGCGACCGGCAATGTCACGGTGGAGCAGGGGTCTTCGCTGCATGCTAAAGGCACCACATTTGCTCTAGACGCTTTTCTACTAGTTCTCGGAGCCCTTAATTGTCTGCATGAACGAGCGACAGGAGATCTGCTGATTAATGCAAGCACGATCCATCTTGCCGGCGTCTCAGCACACTCAATCCCGGTCGCAGTCTGTACGGTTTTGTATGGAGGCACCCAGAGAACCAAGCTTCACTGCACATTCTGCAGAAGAACACGTGTTCAGTATTCTACATGGGGAAGGCGTTGCGCAACAATTCCTACACTCCCTTGCGTGAGGGCATCGCACTCGCATGTCTTCACTACTTCTTGTGCAAGTCCGTTGGCCTGAAGAACACAAGGTTGGGTCCTCCACGTCCGCAACTGGGTCGCTCACGATCGTTAGCCGTGCGGTGTACAAGGGAGGCGTGCTCAGCTGTGCTGTAGGGTTCCCGCCTGTTGGTGTGCAACTGCGAGCTGACTGGCAAGGCGCTGTGGACTCACGGGGCGCATCAGAACAGGCCTGAATCTTGACCTTCTGCAACCCCTTTTCTCCATTCATATTTAACTTCTGCGCAGTACAAAATATGATATCCAGAATTGAATCGGGGTTTGAGGTGTTCCCCAAACGTCATACCAGCACGAACATTACATGTTGGTCCTTGTGGTCAACGATGTTGAAGCCTCATGGCAGGCGCTAGTGGAGGCCGCTCGCTTTCGAGATGCCGAAGCTGATCCTGGGATTCTTGTTATCGATTCAGCCTTGCAAGGCAAGGAAGGGAACTTGATTTTCAGGCGCATGCACATGCACGTAAAACACCCATCATAGAGGCAAACTAGAGTTGGCTTCAGTCTACAAGTTGGATTTGTGAGTTGACACCAGCGACATGAACGCATGTTTCTTCTGAGCTCTCGTGCAAAGCCTTCGTTTGATATCATCCATGGCACTTTGCACCCTGCCACATTTTCTGCCTGCACGAGAGCACTAGAATCCGGAGGCGGCAACGTCCAGCTGAATTGCAACCAGAGCAAGATTTGCCTTCAGGGGGCAAATAACGTGACAGTGACGGACCCTTCGCAGTCTATGCAGCTGAATGGAAAATTCATCTCGGCCCCTCACCTGCAGTTGTGGTCAACATGCTCCTTGATTTTCAGATTTACATCCACGGCTGCCAGACAAATCCCCGACAGGCTGATTGCAGCAACTCTACATTGGCATCAGCACGAATCATCATCGTGGCCCAAGCAGATGTGCTGCTCGATGCCGCCATTCCAGGCTATAAGACAAGTGATGGCAAAGGGGGGGAGAAGCCGTCGCAGTTGGACGTCACCACTCAAGGCCGCGTGATGATGGCTTGTGATCCACAGTTCATGTTCGCTCGAGTAATGACGAGTGAGTATCACGCAAATGGTATTCCACGTGTTGTCGCGCGCGCGCACGCACTGAGGCCGCATGCTCATTGGCAGCCAGAGTTTCACGTGGAAACTCAAGAGATGCTCAGCCGCCTTCATCAGGTGGAGCTAACGTAAAAGATTGCAGCCGTATTGACGGCCTTGCATTGTGGTACTCAAAGATTTCAGTGCCAAGGGTTGCACGCATCAGCCGATACACTGGTGGTCGCGTCAAGCAGCCGCATCCAGACCGTGGGGTATTCTACATGTAAGCACACATCTGACAGTGCAGGCCAGGTGAGGGGTTCACATGGTTCAGAGATCGATGCGACTGCATGCGAATCTGAGACTTTTCACAGGGCCAAGGGATCGCTGCTTTCCGGCTTGGTCGACCTGGCCGGGCTCCTGGCCCGAGTCAGTCGATGATCCATACGTGACATTTGATCTCGTTTCCCGGCATCAACGCAAGATTAAGTGAAGGCAAAGGCAAGGCAAAGCAAGGAACAGGTGACGTTGGAGATTCAACTCAGGTTCTCCTGGGACGCAGCTCCTTGAACTTGTCGAGTCATGCAATGATCTCAGGACAGGGTCAGCATGTAGGCAATGCGGTGTGCACAGTCCATGCTTCCCATTCTCTTGTCAGCTGCATCGTCTCTGCTCTGCGTGGCCGACGGGGGCCTGCATCTAGCGGACCACAATGTACTGGACGCCTCGGGCCGTGGCTGTGGTGCGGGCACCGGGCGGGCTCCTGGCAACACAGTCCAATCAAGCCCGGGTGGACCCTACTTGGCAGGCCCGCTTGGCTCTTTGTCGCCTTTGTCGCTGTAGACTTGAATTGCCACGCGACTGCCAGGCGGAGGCACTCACCTCGGCGAGGGAGGATATGGAGGTTTCGAAGAATAGGGGTTGGGCGACCCATGCAGTCACAGTGCAGTGACATGCTGTACTAGTCTAACGTTCACAGGCTTGGTGCTCCGCATTCGGACGCTGCACTGTGCAACTTAGCTGTTGGCTGCAAGCCTGCTCGTCAGGTTCGTTTGACACTCATACTGTTGAGCCGAATCCTTCCACGATCCAGCAGCCTGCGTACGATCGCTACAATCGGCTTTTCTTGCCTACAGAGGGCGCCTCAGGCGGTGCAGCTGGCCAACTGGGACCAGACACCTGGAACACTGCAGACATTGCTCAGGCTGCAAGCTCATCTGGTGGTGGCTTGATCTGGCTTTCCGCATCCAGCACTTCTGGGATTGTAACGTTTGGAAGTTGGGTTGCCTTGAAGGCTGAAGGCCTGCCTGGGGGCGCCACCAAACATGTGTCAGGGGGTGGAGCAGGGGGACAGATCTTGATTTTTGCAACCAAGATTACGACTGATGAGGAGGCGGGGTAGGTCTTGTGCTTGCAACGGCTTCTGCTGCTGGCACTTTCGCATTGTTGTGGTTGCATCCAGGCTCCGCTGCTCAGCGTTGCAGGTGGCACGGGTGCATGCTCAGCTACTGAGAATGTGCTTAGTGGTGGTGGCGGAGGTGGATTTGTCGGCCTTAACTGGACAGCAACATCACCCTTTCCGTCGCATGGCGAGCTGGTTGTAGATGTGTCTGGCGGCGTGATGGGAAATGATGGGTCTGGCCAGAACTGCTCCTGGGTGGTTCCGAATGCTCGTGGTCTCATCGAGACATTCGGGCGTGCCGGCCAAGCCATGCCGTTGCAGGGCTGCTCTGCAGGCTACTCCGGCCTGTTCTGCGATCCCTGCCCAGCTGGATATTGGAGCCAGGGCGGCCTTGGAATCTGCCAGGCATGCAGGAACAAGCCTCCAAACGGCAATTACACCAAGGCCATTGCATGCCATTGCATTCTTTTCCTCTTTACATGTAAATTTATACTGCACAACATTGTCCTTGATTTACCCTGTGAGGCTGCCTGGCCAAGCGCAGACTGCCCGTACTCTTGCGGGGTTGGAGTTCCAAATCAGAAAAGCAATCCAGGCTGCCTAGATCCCATGGCCTATGCACTCAGCTTCTTCGGTGGCCCAAAGGGCGTACTTGCAATTGTACTGGCGGTCATCACCAGTGCTGCTGTGCTCCTGTGGCGGCGGCGGAAATCGGGAGGCGGCCTCTCTCGTCCCTTGCTCACTTTCGATGGGTCTGAACCTCAGTAGCAACTGTATGCAATCCCCGATGATTAACAAGCGTGAGGCATTGACGGAGCATGTGCAAGCCCTGACATATACGGAACGGATGACCAAGAGTTTAGTCCGCTCACCTCACTCAAAATGGTGAATCAAACAAAATTGACCTGGTTCCTCTTGCCTGCAAGTAATGCCGAGGGTTGCGGGTTCCTCATCGTACTCTTTGCGCGGGCAGAGCCGAGTTGACAGTGGAAGTCGCCAAAGCGGCAGCTTCTCCAATTGCTGGGCATCTTGGTTCTGGAGATACTGCAGCCGCCGTTCTGGCTCCGATGGACCCGATGGACAAAGGGTCGTGCAATCTCCTTCTGAGTTTCAGATGGCCCAGGAACAACTACCCTTTCACACTTACAGAGTCTACTTCCAAGGCGAAAATGCCGGAGACTCTGTATGGTTTCTAAAGCCACAGGTGCCAGCAGCTGTAGAAGATATAGTGATCAAGGACAAATGGGAGCAATTGGCCAGGATGGTGAACGCAGCAGCAAGCATTTCAAAGCTGCAAAGACGCGCAGAGGGCGTCTTGCGATACATCTACCCGCCTGCAGCTCCGCTGTTTACAAGGTTCTGCAGATGCAAGCGTGCAAGGGCCCTCTTGCAGATTGTGCGCGAGTTTTCCGAAGCAGAGCGATTCTGGATACCCATTCGACAGGCAGGTGGCGAGCTACATGTGCGGTTCGGCTGTAACCAGAAAGCCACGCTGGCTTACCTGGACTTTTTCGACTTCTCCAGGTCCCCCATGGACTTTGCACCTGTGAACCTCAGGAAAGAAGCCTGGGTGATTCCCGTCCATGGCCAGGGGAGTTTCGAAGAGCCATACGAGGTAGACATGAGTGATCCTGTGCTGCAGCGACTGGAGCACACGGTCCATGGCCCCACAGCGATTCTTTCAGTCCTCTCCACCTTCAACCGCATTGCTCGCAGAGTCTTCAAGGTGAGGATCCGTACCTGTACCTAGTCAGGCTTGTTTGCAGTCCCATAAGCTCCGCCCGCTTCTGCAGGACGAGCTGCACAGCTCTGACCATGATGACCCTCTGCAGCAGCTGCATGAGAAGGTGGAGCAATGTGCCTCCCAATGTGGGTCACCAGCCTCAAGTGCGCAGATGACCAAAACCTTTGTTGGAGCATGAGCTTGGGACACATAGCCGTGCTGCAAGGCTTGGAGGATTTGTCCAAGTTCTTGCCATCTGGCAGATGGATCGATGCCGAGGTTCCGGGCATTTCCCAGCATTCATCCATGCTTGCACTATCTTGCGCTCTTTCGTGGCTTCCTATGGCAGGCAATGATGCATCTGGTCGCGTAGAAGCTGCCAGTGTCGCAAGATCTACAGATCCTCAGGCATTGGGTGTCGCCGCTCGGAAGATGAGAGCATGCTTGCGGTTCTTGTCGTTCTGCGGAAGGACAATTCCTTCATGGATCTAGTGATCGAGCCGCAGGTCTGGCTAAGACAAAGAGTTGGACATTCCGGGGTAGGTGAGAATGGTGTATATGGCCAGGAGGTAAGCCGCGAGCGCCTGCCATCACATTCCCCTCGACGTCGAGAGCTCCGAAGCCTGGATGCACTTGGACTTGCTCTCCTCTCCTCTGCTCGAGAGTTCAGAAATCCACGGCAGATCTCCCGTGTTGTGAGGACTCTGTTTGGTTTTCACCGAGTTTTCGATTCTGGCGAGTCTGGGCCATAGACCCTGTCTTCATGGCATTGTGATTGTGAGACCCTGCGAGGTGCTAGCAGCAGCGAGTCCTTTGGAAGCTTTTCCACGTCCTCAAAAGTGACCACCCAAGAATTGCAGTTGCTATCCGTTACCCGCTTCCGTTTCGTGCCTTACCTCACAGGTCCTCACAACACCGATTACTCCACAGGTCGGGTGAGCCCTTGACAGATGCCCGTCCATGAGCCCCTTGAGCAGGCTCTGAATGAGATTCTGCGAAGCTCTGCCGTGGTCGTAGGCTGCGACGGTTGAAAGGGGTAGCCTTGCAACGTCAGCGGATGCTTCAGGTGAGGACTCCGCAAATCCTGTCCTGCCTGATTCGGGTTGTGGCTTGGGCCTGAAGCGGCTGCGGGCTCAGTTTAGGGCCATAAAGTGACAACGAATTCTCGATGTTCTCTCTTCATACCTGCCTTGGCAAGGCAACTTGGGTGTAGAGTATAGGGTCAAGCAGTAGCCCGAGCCTGCTTATACTGCCAGCTCCCTTCCTGAGGCTGATCATTTGCAAAATCATTGAACACTAGCCTGCAGCGCATTGCAGCGCCAGTTCCACAAGCCCCTGTTTCTTGAGCTTTGTTGCCATCATTTTGCCCCATGTTTCTATCCTAACCGCCATTGATGAGCATGGCTGGAACCCGCTTCGCAAAACCGCCGCATAAAAATGTGAGCCTCAGTCCTTGTGGCTTTGTTAGTCTGTCTAAGGCCTCTGCTGCGATTGGGATATTCCAGCGAGATCCTCGTTCTCCTCAAATTGCTTTCCCACACGTGAATCAAGATGTCACTGCAGGCTCTGATCAAACGGCAGCAAGAACTCTGGTGCTGCTTGGCTTTATGCTTTGCTTCGCACCTAGGGAACAAAGAGAAAGTCAAGGTGACCTATTTGTGATCAATGTGCTTAGCCCAGGTTCTGACCTCGTAAGCACACATGATGAAGAGCCATTGTTCATCTCTCACATGTCATGGTTTTCTTACTGGTTTTGGTGGGGCTTGTCGGGTGGCGCTTGGAATGTGCCGGTGAAAGCACTTCACCTGAATAAAAAATCATGGTGAGGTCGCTCATCTGCTTCCTGGCCTTTGACCTCCTGGCATTCTGTTTGATCTGCGGGTCAGCACGCGCAGCACTTTTTCCGGCGAAGCTCTGCTCGAGACCTTTGGGCAGGATCCTCTTCAAGACCAGCATGGTGGCCGGCATGGCCCGCCCTTCAGACCTCAAGTTGGATTGATTTCAAGGGACTTCGCTCGAGCTCTGCATTGAGGTCTGGGTATTTTTACCGCCCTTGGCACAGCCTTTGGCGTGACTCGGCTTTAAAAGCCATCCGAGGCATAGCATCCCTGAGATTCCTGAGATCTTCTGAAGCCAAGGCTGGTTGTGGGGATCCTCTTCTTGCTCATGGAGGAACTGCGAGCATCGTACGGATTCTATCGAGTCGTTCATGTTTTGGAGGAGCCCGAACTGGGTCGGCTGTTTGCTGGTCTGGAAGTGCTTGGCATGTGGAACGCTGCTGTATCTCTCGTAGTGGCCCGTCGGAGAGTAGATTGACGCTGCTTGCGGAGTGCCACCTTTGGGCATTTGGATGGGCTTCGATAGGTGTTGATCTGGCTGCTGTTCCTGGACTCTCTGGTGTACATGCCTTATGCCTTGATATTCAACATTGTTCTGAAATCGAAATCAACAGCTTGGCGTGCGGGAAATCTCTTGTCCTCAGGTTTGACATCCTGGCTATGGGTATAGTCAGCTTTGTCAAGGCCAGCAACACAGCAGCCTTGTGATTGCAGGCAGCGTGTCAAACTGCTGTCATGTGAGGGGACACTCTTCGCAGCAGCTGCTGCTCATGTGAGCCAACTGGAAGCCGACCGGGTGAGCGTCTTAGGCTTTTGTTTCACGCTGACCGAGCTCAGTGATTCGTCAGGACTTGAGCTCGATGGACACGCCACAGAACGAATTTGTGGAACGCACCTTGGCCTTGCAGAGGCGAAACCTGTTCAAAGTCCTAAAGCTGGTGCCAAGTGTCAGCATGGTTTTTCATTGTTCAACGTGGCAATTTGGGATATGCCCCCCCGCAGAAAACTACAACTCTTCACCAGTTCTGCAAGTGTCCAGCACTTCTTAATGCAAAAAGCTCTCTCTCCCTGTAGCAGGATGCAAATCTTGCCGTACCATCAGACGTTGTCTGCGCACAAGGATTGTTTTCCATGCGGGACGAGGAGGTGCGAACCAGGACACGTGAACAGGCTGCTGTAAATGCCGTGCCATGGCAGGACCCGAGACCGACATCTGCGGATGAGGCTGGAAGTGGCTGTTCCTCAATGTACGCCAGCTGGCACTGTGGGGTCCAATCATGACCGGTGAGCTGCAACACTTTGAAAGGTTGGCACATCAGCAGCGGCCATGTGCGCGAACCAAGACTGGGATGCAGAAGCGTGTCCCGAGACGCTTCCGAAGCGTATGACGAGGTCCTTCAACTTTAACACTTTGGATGAGCTCTCGGCAACTCGAGCGTCAGACAGCCATCCCGCTTCGACCCAATCCATCAGGCTGGCAGTTTTTTAAGAGACGTAGGTCAGTAGGTCCTGCAAGCTTTCCGAAGGTCCCTCCACAGTCCGCGGAGCTTTTCGAAGCCACAGGCTGATGTTCAGATGATCAGAATCTTGGAAATCTCCCGTGACTATACTCCGGAAGGTGCAAATGCCATCACCCTTCTGAGTCCATGCAGCGCCTGTGCAAAGCTGGCACGTGCGTTTCAGAACTCATCGATCCGATGCTTGAAGCCGGGCATGGTTCGCGGTTAATACATTCCCTGGCGTTTTGCGCCGGAAGGCAATGAGTGCAGCGCTGCTAAGCTTGGGCAAGCTGCATCTCCATCTCGTGGAAAACTCAAAGCTTTGGTTTGTTGGCGCAATTGAATTCATAGAACTCTTAGAGTGTTCGAGTGGCTGCGACTGAGTGACTGCACTCGAAGCTGCATCTTGCCGAGACGTGTTTTGCTGCCTGGGAGCAGAGCTAGTTATGGCTGGTTACCACTGTGCCCCCAAATGTCGAGCTGTTCTTACACGAATAGTTTGCAGGGAGCCGCAGGGCCTAAAACAAATTTTCAGGGATTTCTCTTTGCCTCGCCATGTGCGGTGAACAGACATGGGTTCGGCCTCATCGGCGCCAGTATGGGGTATAGACATCTCACAGTCTACTCCCGTTACTTGCAACCGCTGGTGGGCTGGGCTGGCGCTCGGTGGAAAGCTCTATGGGGTCCCATGCAACGCTGAGCATCTTCTGATTTTTGATATTACCAGCAAGACTGAACCTCTACGCCTTGTGGATACTCGCCGTATTGCCACAGGCCCAGGGAAGTGGCGGTCTGCTGTAGCCATAGGCGGGAAGCTTTATGGTGTCCCCGATCGTGCAGAGGCCTTGCTCGTCTACGATTTCAACTCTGGTAAAGCATCAGGGGTTGACACTCGTAAGCTGTCGCGGGGAGCTCTCAAATGGCAGTCGACGGTTGTCATGGCCGGGAAGGTGTACGGAGTTCCACATCATGCCAGTAAGCTTCTGGTCTATGACCCGAAAGAAGAATCCGTATCAGGCATTGACACCACTCACATTGCGACTGGCAACTCCAAATGGCTTGCAGGACTTGGCCTTGGTGGCAAAGTCTTTGGGGTGCCGTGCAACTCCGATGTCATTCTAATGTTTGACCCGCTGTCCAAGAGGTGTACGGGAGTCCCGCAGTACTTTGCAACAGGTCCTTTCAAATGGCTTTGCGCCGTAGCAGTGGCTGGCATCATGTATGCGGTGCCCTGCCACGCAGAGTGCATTTTGATCTTTGACCCTGCAACAAATCGGCTCCGTGGCATTGACACTACTGCAATTGCAACTGGACCGGGCAAGTGGGTCTCAGCTGTAGTCTGTGCCGGAAAGCTCTATGGCATCCCAGACCATGCTGCATCTGTTCTTGTTTTCGACCTTGCATCAGAGGCTTGGGTCTGAGGGACACAAGCAAGGTCACGCTGTGGTCAGGAAGACAAGGGGTGGAACTATCACGGGTTGAGAGTGGGGTTGGACATTAAGTTATCAGCTAGCGTGAGTGCCACCTCAGCGAGGGCGGCAGGGAAGGGCATTGGATCTGCGGGTTCAGGCAGGTGGGGCTCAGGGTCAGTTATCATCTGGTGGATTGATTGACTGACTTGCTGCAACCCTCCATCCTCCTGAAACGCTTACGGCTCGTGATTTTCCAGGCACCAATGCTATCAAGCTTGGCGGTCGCATCAGACCTCCCTCCTCCTCCTCCTCCAAAAAAAGTGTTGAACACCTGGCTGGCTTTCGTTGGCCTCCGCTTCCCCATCAAGGTTTTTGTGCTTGGTGCTGTTGTCTTGTGTCATTCTGTCATCGCTGGTCAGGCAGTCACAGGGATTCGCATTGAGGGCGTGTCAGATGTCAAGGGCAAGTGGCAAGCTGCAACCGTGATGGGTGGCAAGATCTATGCCATCCCTTACAATGCGCATCACGGCAAATTCAGCCAGTGAGGGAGACATCCAGCTGCCATGGCTGTGTGGTGGTGAGGGTGAGCGTTGGTGTTTGTAATGAGGCCTGTCAGAAAACCTACTGACTTTGCGTAAGGCAGGCCATTCTTATTGTGGACCCAGCGATGGGAACAGCAACCTCTGTGGATGTGACCAGTTTGGAGTCTGGCTCTGGCAAGTGGGGCTTTGCAGCCGCAATAGGCACCAGACGTGGGAGAGCGAGCGTCAGTGCAGCATAGTGCAGCTGCTTGTCCTGGGAGGCGGGAAGCTGTGCGGATTGCCGTGGGATGCTTCCAACATTCTTCTGCATGAGCCCGGTGAGGAGGTGAGGGCCGCACAGGCAAGGTTCGGTTCAGAGGCCCGTCAAAAAAGTCCATGTAGCGCTTCATGGGCAGGAGACATCGCCAAAGGAGCAAGTTCGCAAGGATGTGGAAAGCCTGCCCGAGGTCCGTGGCATACCTAGCGTGTTGCTTGGTACACACGCTACTTTTCCGCAGAGCGCAGATTTCTGAACAGGAGCCTGAGATGCAGAAGGCTCAAGAGGAGGAGGAACCGCGATTCAGCGGCACTCCAGACATCTCTCTGGAGCTGGGCGAGAGTTTGATGCAGGATTCTCTGCTGGAATCCATTTCTGTATTCGCATTCAGACTCTTCGGCCATGGGGCAGACTCTCAGGACTTCGTGGCCTCCTGGCTGAGCGAGTGGGTCTACTTCGTAGATCCCGTAAAGCCATCCGCGGTGCCGTTGCTGAAGAGCCCTGGCTGCAGCTTCTCACTGCATTCGCATTCTCGTGTAATTTGCAGCTTCAGGGTTTGCCTGTTGCATATTAAGGTGAAAAAGACGCGCAACTATGAACATCTACAGAGCATTACCTATTGCACTGGAAAAACGCAAAGTAGGGGGGACCCGCGATGTAACGTGGTAGTTTGGCCTCTGGTTTTGTTGTCATTCAGCATGGTGCCGAAGCTGAGGGTGGGAGGAGAGCCGGTGAAGTTCCAGGCAGCGGAAAAAGTGTGGAGAAGTGCAAAGATTTGTGGAGACATCTAGTTTGGCACCGGAGGTTCTGAGTGTCATGGACGATCCCATGCAGGGCAGCCCGGCTCGCCTTGCTATTGTCACTGCAGCGCTGCCAAAAACGCAAGCGGTTCCTCGGACTCTGGGTGCGTGACATGAGAAGCGAGGAAGCTATAAGCAGAACGCCTGCCCACCCAGGTGCTGTACTTGATTTTCAAAGGGTCTTCCTTCATGAACGACTTTGTGGCAAATGCTTCTGTGGGACCAGACTACACTCCGTTTGATGCAGCGTTTGGGGACCGCACGACCTTTATCCACCACGGTGCTCATCATGACACTTGGCTGGCTGTGATTTGGCCGCTCGTGCTGAAAGCAGCCAAGATATCCAGGCCATTGCGCAATTGCGTGTGCAGCAGTGGTCGCTTCTGCAGGACCATGCAAGCATGAAAGCATGAGTCAATATGAGTCAGGAAAATGGCAAGCGTTAGTCACGAAGAAAGAAGAAGCACCGGCCAGCAAATTCACGCCTTTTCCTCTTCCAGACTAATGCCTTGACCACTACACAAGCACTGGGAGCATGATATAGGCCATGACGGCGCTGCAATCTGCAATTTGGACCAGGAGCAGTTGGAACGTTGCGAAACTGAAGGAGCTCCTTGTCTCAAGTGTGCCGCAGGATGAAAGCAATTGTGGTTGGCACATCCCCATCTAGTGGTAGCAGCGGAAGGTTCTGACTTGTTTGAGGTCCAGCGGCTTATAGTCGCTGGCCATTCCCTTGGTGGACAGTATGCTGCGAGCTTACTCCACTGTCGGTTTGCTGCATGCTGCGTTCGTACACGACAGGCAGGGTTCAAGAAGGGGATAGTTGCCCTCGACATATTGACTGACACGACACGATGCAAAAACCGTCTGTAATGCAGGCGGCTTTTACCTGACTTAGGCGCTGGCTTTCATGCTCCAGGCCAGACTGGCAGAGCGGCATCGTCATCACACGCCTTTTGCAGCCAGGTTTTCTTGGATAATGCCAAAGGTGCTCCAGTCCATCCGCTCTTGAGAGAGGCGCTGAGGGACCCTGTGAACTGGACACATTTGGAGTTTGCAGGCGCGCTCTGTTGCCTTCGGGGCCCCCATGTGCTACGGGGCAGCAGAGGCTGGAAGCTGCGTGCGATGTAGACAAGCAGCTGCACAGTGCGGGGCTTCCGAGCCCCGTTCTGGTTGTATATTGTGTGTCTTGACTTGCAAGGGCTTTGATGTGCGCAAGGACCGCTGAAAAGCTGCGTGGATTTTGTGGAGCGGTATAGTACAAGCAAAGTGCAGAGTTTCATGAGAGCAGGACTTGGCTGATTTCATTCAGCAGCGCACGGCGCTGCTCCTCAGAACTTGAGCTGTTTCTTCGCCAAACCCAGCGTCGATGGTGTCGAATAGTATCACTCGGCTTGAAGCCACGCGATATGTGTACCTGGCTTGCCTGAAGTTTCCATTTGTTTTGTGGTCGTCGCCAAGATGCAAAGCAATCTTCCATTATCTTATTCAAGGTTGCCAGCTTTGTAGATGCCGTCGCCATCTCTTCATAGCAAGCCCTGCCGACTGCGCGCTGTGTTAAGAGTTGTGAAATCGAGGTGGTGTACGTGAATGCAGGCGATCCAGCACCAAGGTTGTGGTTGCGTGCTTACCCGGCTTGCACCAGTTTCGCCAGAGTTGTGCTTGAAATGTACTTGTTACCGCGCGCAGTCTGGAGCGGTTTCAGGTCCGAGATGGACTTGCAAGAGTTCATGCGGTGCCCCGCCTATGCGGTCCTTGCCTCTCGCCATCCACTGCATGTTGAGGTATGCAGTGTCCTGGCTACAGCAGAAGGCTGGGCAGCTGGTGCAACTCACAGGAGCTGGTGTGGTTATGACATGCAAGGTGTCTAGCTTTTCAATGCGCATCTTGGATTATGCTGCTGGCGGCTTGGCTCAGAAGGCGCAGGCACGGTTCGCCTTCACGTTGTTTGTTCCTGTTGATGAAAGCGCCCTTACGATGCGGGGTATCCAGGAGGTATTGAAACGCCCGGACATCGAGAAGCATTTGTGCAGCTCTTAGCGACTGGCCCTCTTGGGAGCATGGACGGCAGTTGGTGATGATTCTGCTTTGCTGAGACTTATGATTCCGCTTGAGCTTGAGCCTCGCCCGCGCAAGTTTGGTTGCATCACAACCCATCTGAGTCAAATCCTAAATTTTCGAATCAGAGATTCCTTCCAAACAGCTTTGAAAAGAGCGAAAAGGCGTACTGCTCGAGCATGAAGACCATGTTGTGAGCGACGTACAAATTCTGAATTTAAAGACAACCATTCGTATTGATATTGAGTCAGTGCCAATGGCATTTAGTCACAATGCAACTGTTGAATTGAGATTTTCGCTCAACGCATGGTGCTTCCTTTTTGCCACATCCTCTGTTTCAGATTGCACGTGCAATCTGTCTTGCTAGGTCCATGAGATCCTACGACTCTTCGCTGGTTCTTGCATGAGACGATATCCACGAGGGTTCTCTTTCCAACCCGTGATCTTTACAGCCTGCATTACGTCACAACCGGACTACAGTCTTCAGCGCATACTTTGAACCAACAGTGATGACCCAAAAGCCAAATTCAGAATCCGCATGCCGAATCCCAAGGCCTGAGCCCTCAAGACTCATCGTTGCTAAGCCCTTTGACTACATACCATAGGTCCCTCCTGTGCAAGATACAGTTGATGCCCACAGCTCTAACCTTCCCTCCTAAACGGAAAATCAAGGATTCACCCTCATACCGACAAAAGCCACGAAACAACAGAATCTCGAACTTCCTCCAGAATCTCAACTCATATTAAGAATCCCCTAGCACCAGCTCCAGCCTAAGCAGTGAGCCAGAATCCAAATTCCCAAACCTCAGACTCTTATCTCCAACAGCGGTGACAGCCTTTTCCTGGCTGGTGACAAGGAATTGACTCCATTCAAGGCATGAATTGGGTTCAAGTTAATAAAAAGCACAGAAAGCACAATCTGAAAGTTGGCAAGTCCCAGTCACGAGGAGAGAAGGCAATATTTTCATGAATCTTTTTAAGATCTCATTGCACCGTTGGTTGTAGTGTTGCCCAGGTTGCGACCCGGTGCCTGCTATGTCCATCTTTCGCAGATTCGTGTCCTCGCCAAGGACTGGAATCTCTCTGCTGTGCATAGGGGCAGGGGCAGTATGCTCTTTTTTTCAGGATTTCTTTCTGTGGAGGCCGCTCAGCTATGCCAGTTGCAGCCCGAGAGCAGACTGTGGATTCAATCGGATTCTTGGGTCTCAGCCGTTTACCCTGCCTGTTGCAAGGAATGAACATTGAAGACCACAGCCTTTCCAAAGGCTACATCCCGGCGCTGTGTGCTTGGCGGTAGTTGTTTGAACGGACAACACGGATGCAGCTTGCAGACAGGTTCTTAAGGGTTGCGTATGCTGCTGTTGGCAGACCAGGTGCTGCCTTCGATCCAGTTGCTGCTGGTGGGCTGTGGGATGAAAACGGCCAAATGCTTGTGGACGAGGACCTGAGAGCTGACCAAAACATGAAAAGCAAGAGTGGGCTCCGTACTATGGCTGAGCAGGCTGGACATGGTCTTCTATGATACGATCCATGTCCACATGAACGATGCTGCTTCTCCAAGTACCACAGCTGAGAGCATTGACAGTAGGCTCCTCGTGGAGGAATGTGAAGGACTTTGAGATTACTGACACGGCGGATGCGCAGAGCCCAAGCAGCCTGGGCCGCATGCGGTTGCGCGCCAGGATCCAAAGCTGGGCCATGCAAACAAGACACTCGTAAAGCGCAACTGGTTGGTTGCAACATGTTGCAACTGTTCAGAACCACACCCTACCGGCGTGAGCTCGCCGGCTTTGTACTGAGCCAGTGAAGCTTACAGCTCACCTTTCGGATCAAAGATAGTTACAAGTGCACGGCCATTCTCATCCGCACATTTGTGAGACTGCGGCTTGGCTGTGCAGAGCCTCTAGCCGTACTGAAGTAGAATAGTAGTAGTATTATGACCTTGAGCTCTTGGCATCACGATTGCGAACTGCCATGGCAGCGTTGCGGCATGCAACGCGCTTGAGGCCCTCGGCTTTGCAAGCGACCTCGGCGGCACGCTGCGTGGATTGTGCGTTTGCCTGGCTGCCAGGGACTGCAGTCCTTTTGCAGCAATCTCTGTGAAGTAGTAGTAGCGGCACGAGGTTTAGCACAACAAGCTGCTTATGTACTTGTGTGCGCTAATCTTACCTTAAGTGGGATAACCGGCGACGTGCGCCGCGTGTGGTGTTTTTTTGCCGCGATAGTGCCATGGATGCAAGCGCTGCGTCCTCAAGTCGACATGACAGTCACTTGGACCGCAATGGCATGGGCTTCGCAATGCTTCACATCTTTCTCATCCAACTTCAAGGCAAGACGCTGCGAGGGACCTTCCAGCTCATGACTTGGACCTTCAGTTTGAACCATGCCACCATGACCACGCTGATGATGTACGCAAGTTCAGCCCTTGACCTAGCCACCAAAAACCGACTAGATGCTGGCCGCGTGTCATCGCTCAAGTAAGAGGCCCTGGGCCGTGTCAATGGGAACCTCTCCAATGCTTTGCTTTTCTCGGCTCGGTGCCCGGCAAAATTTTCAAGTGATCTCTTAAGTGAGCTTCGCCGCTTCTCGGCGTGTGCGGCAAGATCGGTGATTGGATGCGAGCAGCTTTCTCATGTGTGCTGGGCTGGAAACTTCAGGTCAGCCTGGCAACCTCGCTGGGTCTGGCTCCTGTGATCGTGAACACTTTCGGCCAGAAGAGAGGAGCGCGGCCGTGGTGGAATGCCTCTGACTGACTTCATACCTGCGGCCGGAGGTCTTTTACTTGGGCTTGTTGGATGTACCACCTACGTGCTCTTCTTCGTTCTCGCAGTGTTTTTGAGTACTTGGCGCCACAGAGGAATTGGAGGTAGGAAGTTGCTTCATCATTCTTGGAATGACCCCTTAGTTGTGCAGATCTTGGTATTGGCAGGCTGCCAAAGCAACAGTGAAGCCATGCTGGCTTTTGCCGCATGGCAAAAACAGCAGAGTCATTTTGAGGTCTTTGCAAATTCCCTGTCGAGGTCGGGGCAGGATTTGGTGGGCTCGGAGCTGGGCTCCTTTGGCCGAGCCAAGGGGCATTCTTCTCCACGGTCGCCCCCCAGCAGCAGCTGCCAGATCTTGTGAGATGCTGCATGGGACAGGCTTCCGAGGTCGGTATGTGAATGTGACTGAGCTGAGGTGCAAGAGCTACAACGTGCCGAGCCGGGACCTGAGTGAGTGGGTGACAGTAATTTCTAAACTCACCCACAGTGTTCGGCCCCAGGCCAGCCACCGGGACGCGTGAGGCACGTTAGGCAAAGCAGAAGTGTGCCTTGCCCCGTGCAAGCCACCAGGAGGCATTGTACCACCTGACAAGTGAGCTCTCGTCCTCCTTCGCCTTTGGTTTGCTGGCAGCCGATTCTTGGTGGAAGTGCCACTGGAGACTTGAATGAAGTGCAATCCCAGTTGTGGGATCTTCCGCAGCCAAGGAGTGCGGAATCAAGCTTATGATGGCAGAGCTTCGGCTGTGTTTGATTTGAAAGGGAGAGAAGTTCAATCAGAGATCTCCAGCAGGTGCTCAATATCTTCTTGCAAACTGGATGAGAACTTAGGTGTTGCTCACCTATGTGCGCCTTTTTTGCAGCTTCTGCGCTTGGTGCGTTGATGGTTCTCCATAGCATGCCGGCGAGTTTAAGGAAAGTGGAGCTATGGTCATCTTGGGTGTTCCTGTCCGCGCTTGTTTTGGCCGTCCTTGCAGCCTGACAGCAATTGACAGCAATGGACAGCAGATCTTGCATGTCCATGTGGCAAAGTGGAGAAGTCTGGACTCCGACACAGAAAAGCTCATGTGTTCGATTGTCAGCTTCGATCATCGAGTTCCTGAGGCTATGGCAGCCTTTACCAAGAGCCAGAAGATCCACTCCCAGCATGCTGTCAGGACTGATGAGCCTCTGAACTGCTGAGTTGTTTGCTAAGTCCTGGGGCAGGCCCGTTTGCGAAAGCACATGGGATGCCCTGAGACTGTGGGGAGATCCCAAGATTTGGTGCCTTGGAGCATGGTTGCCGACAGCACGGCACTGAACTCGCGCTATCGCTCAGGCTTTTGTCAATGACCAACCTATCATTCGGTCGCCTGGCCAGATGGAAATCCTATGCGGCGCATGTGGATGCACGTTAGCAATTTTGGGCACGTGGGGAAGCTGTTTATGCTCATACTTGTCCTGTTGCAGACTAGGCTTTTCCGTCACTCGGCGCAGAGCAGGGCAGTGAGACGTGCCGAAAAATGCATGGCCAGCCAAAATCACGGCTCGTTGCATGGCTGGTAGCGCGCACGCTCAGGTTGCGTGGGTGAATGGCTATGTGAATTTGCGCTGGCACGAGGCAGTGAAGAGTATGACTATCAATGAAGTCAGTCACGAGCACAACTTGTGCAAAGGCAACTGGAGATCTCCACTTACTTGGTTTTGCTGGTGCTCTTACTACTGGCGTCGCTGGCGCTACTTGGTCACAGACTCGCACTTTTCATTTACAGTTAGCCGGACAACCAAGCTGAGGTTGTTTCAAAGCTTTCAGTCAGACCTTTGGCTTGCGGCAAAGGCCGGACGAAGGGGAGAGCTCTCATGATAAAGCATGTCTCAAGCCCACTGCATGATCTGGAGGACTAGAGTTTCATAAGACATTTGACGAGAAACCTGCAGTGGGTGGGAGGCGCTTCGATGCGTGCATGGCTGACAAGTTTTTTTAATTGGCAGCCGGTGGGTACAGCACCTTTTGGGCAAGTCTTCCCAAACTGCTGACGGTCGTGCGTTCTGTATCAGTCTTGGCCAAAGCATGGCCAAAGCGTAGCACAAGTGCGTAGAATCCTGCAGGTGTCATGCTTGCGCTTGGATCTTTCTGCTTCTTGTCGATCGGCTTGGTGAGTATCTTGCCTCAATTACTACAGCAAGATCCACTTGTTCAACAGATTCGTCTTTTCTAATAGACTCGAATGCCTAAGGTAAGCTATCGGAGCCTAACAGCAAGCTGGGATGGAGCCACTTGCATTTGCTTGGCATCTTTTGGCAAGTTTGATCGTGCCCGGGATGGCATGGTCGGACTCCAGGCATATGGCTCCTGCTCCTCCATGTTCTGCACGGAGTGGGCAGAGGACAGGCTGGGTTTTCCGTTTTGACAAGTGACTTTGGCTGATGCCAGGTGTCTACGAAGGAACCGGCAAGGCACGGGTGTGGTACAAATCGAGCGGAAGCTCATAATAGTCTATCCTGTGCAGGCAGTCTTCGGTGACTTCTTTCCTGGTGATAAATGTGTGGGTGCTTTTGCCAATGTGCTCGCACGGGACTGACTTGCCACGATGTTGACTTCCGGACTCACTTCAGTTTTTTTTGTTGCATGTAAGGTGCAGGTATCCGCTTCTTCCATTATTGGATACATTTTAGCTTCGACCGGCTGGAAGGCCTGGTGACTGTGCCAACTTGTGCCAGTAAGAACACATTGCACCTTGCAAGGACGCCACGCGCCCAAGCTGCACTTTCCCTCAGCAAGTCACGTGCGGAGACCTTCTTCATTCCTTTCGTCAAAGTAATGCACGCTGACTGAAGGTACAGCCTCTTGGTGGTCTCTGCTGCCTTGATGCTTCCATTTTATCTCCTGGCCGGCCGGTTGGAATGCCTCAGGAGAGTTTCAGGTAGGAAGTGTCCGAGCTCAGATCTGCAGATCTGCAATTGGCAGGAGCGGCTTTGATGACTCAGGGAAGGACTTGAAGTTGATGTAGCAGCGAGTAGGTACCCATGGGTACCCATTAGGCAGGCTAGCACCATGGGCGAAGGACTTGGAAAGGGCGCCAAGCGATCGCTAAAGTTTGCGCGCTGGACGGCAGCTAAGCAGAAGCTTCCAGCTCGCATCAGCACGCGCATCAGTCGGGGCAGCAAGACTTGGCGTCCGCACCGTGAGGCAGATTCATGCCTGGCCCGTGATGCTCTTCGACTGGACCTGAGGGCGCCCATGTATAGCCCGTGTAAAGCCCAGCGCCTGTTCCGTCCTTGGAGACAATGCCGGCCATGGAAGCCATGCTCTTCAGACACACTTTTGTTGCAATTTTGTGTAATTGGCCAGAGTAGAACTCAGCAGAACCCGGGGCTAAGAGAGAACCGGGGTCTGGGGCCTTCACGCGAGAATGAAACAGTTGGGGACGGGCATTTCACGCAGCTTGAAAGCTCATCTTGCCCAGCAAGGACCTCTGTGTAGCGTTTTCCTGCATCTTCAGGCTGCCATGCCTGTCGCACCAGTTGCGCCTGCAGCTGGGCCATGTGCAGAGGCTCCTGCCACATGCCGTCTCGCAAGAAGCTTACGAATCGCTTCAGTTAGCCTGTGCTTCATGACAGTTCATCATCGACGGATCTGCTTGGGCATGCAGGCATGCTAAAATTGAATGGCCTCTTCTTCAGGGTCTCATCAACACATGTCGCCCCAAGTGACTTTGCAGGCGGTGGATGCGGGCTGTTTGCCTTCACCGCAGTGCGCACTAGCCACTCGGACGCGGAGTGTGGAGGATGCGTTCAGAGGTGTTCAGATTGTGATTTTGGATCTCAGGCTACAAGTTTGCCTTGCCACCAAGCCCGAACTTGATTGCTCTGCGTGAGCCCTTGCTTCTCTACTTGCTTCAACATCTTCAACTTTGTGGACATATCATGCCTTCCGAGGCGGAAGATTCTGACTGAAAGACTGGTCCCAGTGCACTTCTACCTGAGGACCGAAGCGGAAGACCGCAGTTTGCTTGTAGCTCTTTCGAACCCTCAACTCCTGCAAGTTGCTCTTATGCTGCTGCATGTTGCTGCATTGCAGCTGCGTTAACGCAGGAATAATTTGACATTCTGTAATTATGTGGTGCGCTCGGAGGAAATTCAGGAGAAAGCAGCAGGTTGTCCGGAAGTGATGACTCGGATCCAAGGTCTGGGACAAACACTTCATCGGAATCTGTTGCTCTCCGAAGTTTGAGGGCAAGACTCACAAGGCAAGTCAGATAGATTTAGACGCAGAGCCTTTGCGGGCGTTGTCAAGATGAGGAGATCAACAAGATGGTTGATGACATTTGCGCTGAGGCATGTTTGGGGGGTTGCATTGGCGGGCTTCGAATTTTCAAGACTATATTTACGCACAAACTGAAGGTGGGCATGCAGGGTCGAGTACGGCTGCTTTGCCTTGACCACAGCTAATCTGCAGCTGTAGGCTATGTGAGCTGCACTTCAATCAGCTTTGTATTGCGTGGTTGAGGTCAACCTCCTTCCAGATGGCACATGATGCGGCGTCGCGCGCGCCGCCGGTGGGACTTTGACTGGTGAGGTCGCTTGACAAAAAGCCGCATGGTGACAGATTGCGTAGATCTGTACGGACATGAAACTTCTTTGTAGCGGGCACGAGCAACAGACTGCTGCATGCTGAAAACAGCTTGGCCCAAGCTGTTTCGTAGCCCACGACGTTTCTCAGACCCTGTCCCTTCCTAAGTTCATCAACCTGCTTCAAGTAGATGTGTACCTACTCATCCATACTCTTCCAAGTTTGGCTCAGGTGTGCAGTCAACAATGATGCACCTTGGAAGCAGCAGGTGCTTGGCATTGCTTGGCTTGCTGTTTAGACCAAGCGCGTTCCTGAGGCAGTGTGACCCATCCTCTGCTTTCTTTGGGTTTCTGGGCCTGTTTTTTAGAGAGACGAGGTGCTGCACCAAAACCGGTTCACATGCTGTGTGTGGGCCTCCCAGGTTTATGGGGGTGACGTCGGCGTTAGTGTTCGCCAACCTTGGAGCAGCCTACGGCACGGCAAAGTCAGGCCAGCGCATACTAACACCTGTGTGTCTCCCGCGCTTCTGCAGTAGAATCGGTGCATGTTACTTCCTGCCTGCAAAGGTGTTGGCATCGCCTCGATGGGAGTGACTTGACACAGGTTGTTTTCTATTACTTTGTATGCGAATGTAGTGAAGCCATGCGTTTTCCACGCTTCGAGTGCCCTTTGTATACTTTTGCACTGCAATTTAGGTCATGCGCCCGGACATGATCATGAAGCATCTTGGCTACTGCTTGCGTTGACATCTCATAGGTCGGTTGTTCTCTCCAGCCAACTGTTCACACGCACTTTTGAGTGGATTCGGGACTGTGACGCTGTTTGCGTCAGCAATTCAGTTGGTAGGTCTCCGAGGCCTCAAAGGCTGCCCGCAGTTCCCCAGCATCTGTGCTCAGTGCTCAAGCCAGAATGATGTTGATCCCCGACTGCGGGTACTGCGCGTCTTTCCCGGAGCATCCATCATCCCCAACTGACTGCGGTTCCCCGATCATCCATGCTCAAACCACAATGTTGTTCATGCCCGACTGCGCATGGATCCCAGAGCATCATAGAGCATCCATGCCCAAAGCATGATGACATTCTTTCCGGTGCTGCTTCAGAGCATCCATGCCCAGACCATGATGTCATTGCCTACGGTCCCCTGAGCGTTCAAGAAGCCCGAAGCACAATTCGTGTTCATTGTCAATGACATTCGCTTCCTAAGAGCATCTATGTCGAACCATATTGGCGTTCATCCTTGACTGTGTGCGCTTCCCGGAGCACGCGCCCACAAGCCAGAGTGACGCTCTCCCCACAGCGCATACGCTTCCCTGAGCATGCGCCAAGTCATAGCTGGGGACAGGGGACAATATTTTGACGCGTGTACATCTTTCACAACATCAGCTTAGGATAAGGATATTCAGGAGAGTATGATCCGACCCAAGGTCTATCATTCCGGTTGTCATGGTCCTGAACCCAGTTTCACACGAATTTCGTGGGGTCACCGGCAGTGGCACCTACAGGCAGGTGTCCTGGGCATTTACGGGCTCATCACAGCAGCACGACACTTAGCAGGAGGGGTCAGCCTCGTCCGGTTGCTTTCGCGCGTCACACTCAAGGTGATCATCAATGGCAAGATGGATGCTGCAAACTATTCGGCCTACTCTGGCTATGCGCATCTTGGTGCAGGCTTGGCTGGTCACAGCAGCAGGTTCTTCCAAAATCTGAAAACAATGGTGAGGCCTCACTGTGGGCATGAGCTCCCTCGCAGCAGGATTTGCAAAGACCCGTTGTAAGTCTGGGCTGCTCGTGACGTGCTAAGCTGCCAGGACTTGCCATTGGCATCGTCGGAGATGCCGGTGTGCGAGCGAATGCCCAGCAGCCCCGGCTCTTCGTCGGCATGATCCTCATCCTTATCTTCGCAGAGGCTCGTCCGGCATGTGAGAGCTGGAAGGAGTATGTTCCGGGCCTCCTTTGTTCAGGCCCTGGGGCTTTATGGCCTGATTGTTGGCCTGGTGGTTGCCTCCACGGCAGAGGGCAAAGGCTCAACTCATGGAGATGCAAGGATGTGCTCGGAGATGTGCAGAGAACTGTCCAGGCAAGGGCCTTTGCAGCCCGTACGCCTAGACAGGCAGATCTTTGTGTTTCGTGCCTGGTATGCTGACAATCAGAGGCTGTCACTTGTAAGGCCTGAAGTCACTGACTGAGCATGCATGCGTAGTGGCTGCAATAGACTTGGGCCTTTGAGTTTTGGAGAGATTTTGGTAGCTCTCCCTGCGTTGCGCGGTGCTCATTGACCAGGGGCAGCCGAACAGCTGTGACATCCACCTGTTCCCTTGTTCTTGTCCCTTATGCTAGATCAGTTTGTGGAATCACAGTGACGAATCCGTTGCTTGAAAAGGACGTTGGGCAGGTGCCGACGCAGTATTTTTTTTTGAATTGAAGGACCCTCCAACTTGGAGGCTCCCGCTGCGCTCGTATTGCTCTTCCGCAGGCTGCTCAAGTTTTGTTTAGAAGGGCAACATGCTCCGTGGGAAAATGCGTGCGTCCAAACTCGCAGGAGCCTCAGGCAAGGTGGCGGTCAGTCCAAACTCTCGCCCAGTTGGCACAGGTTCTCTCAGCTTATTCAGCGTGGTGATGCCCTAGCTCCTTCCTCAGTTAGAACACGCCATCGCAACCAGGTTCCATGTGGCATTTGTTCTTGGCTGGGTTGGATCGATACTCGACTGGACACTCTCTGCAAGTTGAATGACTGTTGCCTGGACGCTCACAAATCAAAGCCTCTTGGTGAAGCTTACCTGTGTGCACGAGCTAAGGCCTGGAGATAGCCATGGCTGGAGGTCACTGCGAGTGGCTTCTGATTCTCGAAGCTTTGCTGGAAGCGTATCTGAGTCTCCAGGTGCTGTGGAGCATAGCTTGGAATATGGAGGCCGAGAGCATGAAAACCTATTCTGAATTCATTCCGCAGCATGGTAGGGTGTGTAGCAATGTGCATCACCAGGCTCAAGGATACACCTGCAAGTGCCACCTATTGTCTCAGAGACTCGTACCAATTTTCAATCAAGTTGCCAGCTTCGTTAGCTTATCTTCGACCACTCGCACATGCCTTTTCGTCTCTAGTACCTAGTCCCTAGCTACACATGCTGCTTTGCAAGCATGCACCACGCATTGCAATGCCCGCTCGAGTCGCCATTGCAGGACCGAGTTCTTGTCTTGCAAGTGGTACCTGGTACCTAGTGACAGATTTTGAGCCGATTAGGGCTGCATGGACAGCTGGCCGCTTTTGGCCTTGTCCACAAGCAGGCCCAGCCACACAAATGTGCGTGTTGCTGTAAGAAGCTCTAGGCAATCAATGGCAGGCTATGTGCAGCAAAACGCTGCCTCGTCGGCTTCCATGCTCAAACAGCCCATCACATTCAGCAGCCTTCCCCACACCAGCATTCGGGTTGGCAGCAGCAAAGTTGGCAACAACCACAAACGCAGCAGCGCCAGGGCTGGCAACAGCCAGAGCAGCAACATCAGCAGAATCAGCAGCAGGGCTGGCAACAGCAGAATCACCAGCAGGGCTGGCAGCCGCATCAACAAGGTGCTGGCTTCCAGCAACATCAGCAAGGTGGTTCGCAGCCACAGCACGGGCACCAAGGCTGGCACAGCCAGCAGCCCCATCACGCTGGTCAACCGCCCAATGCCGGCGGGCACCAGCACGCACAGCACACTGCGAACCAGAGAGTTCTGGGTTCGCCTGAAGCCCAGCGAGGTGGCTCAAAGCAGCCGCAGAGCGCTGAGGACGCCGAGGAGTGCTGATGGCCTGAGATCAAAACTCCCTGTTGCCCTGGACAACAGGAGGAGGATGCAGACACAGCTGGGGCGGATGACGAGGTGTGGTGAGAGTGCTGGTTGCAGCTCTGGTTGCTGGCCAGCTGCAGTGAGGCCGATGCCGTTCCGGAGCCAAAGAAGCTCCCGGAGGAGGCAGAGTGTCCTCTTCTTTCCGCCATCTTCATGTATTACAACATAGCCTTCCCGTATTTTATGCATGTTGTCAGGTCTCCTCCAAGAAGCTGGCTGAAGAGAAGGCCTGGAGGGATTGGAATTGTGGGAGCCTGTTTGCCCAAGCCGAAGTCGACAAGGCTGCATCAGCTAAGAAGCAGCAGCTTGAGGCTGAGGAGACTTGGCCCAAGTGGCAGTGATTTCCAAAGTTCCGCGAGAAGCAGTGAGACATTCCTGAAGCTGCAGGAGGACAAGAAAAAGGAGCAGGCGCTTAAGGAGCAGGAGCTTAAGAAGTTAGAAGAGGAGCGACGAGCCAAGGCAGGATCCTTCTGCTGTCATGCTCAGTACCTTTATCCTTGCGAGCAGTCCTTATGAAAATTGCAGGAATTGCTCAAGTCCCTGCCGCCCGTTCCCAAGGCTTTGAGTGAAATGTCCGTGAGCTTGCCCAATGGTTCTCAAATCACCTGAAGGACGGCCATGCCAACCACCGCAGCTGCGAGCTCAAGGTTCAAGGTGCACAGCCAAAGTTGTTCAGGATGGCAATTGTTGAGGCTGGGAAGCTCAGCTGTCCGGCAGCGATGTGAAGCATGAGCTCGAAGCCAGGCCGGCAGTCAGCAACTGTGTAGATTTGCTATGCAGATCATCAGGGCATCAGATCCTCGCAGGGGTGCGGAATAATCCGAAGTTTCGGGAAAATATATTATGCGCATCAGTGCCTACTGGCAGTGTGCTTTGTAAAGTTGTGCGGGCCAAATGGAGAACGCATGAGTTCCCATTATCAAAGGAACCCAGATCTGTTTGCCACGCCCCTCAGGGATTATGTTAACGAAAGCCGAAGATTTGGGGCACAGTTTGTGAACTTTGCTCTGAATCTTGCCAGTCCTGCCCTGTGAGTCGTGAGATGGATTCTCTGCGTTCCAAGCAGCATGTGGATCCTGGTGCGCTCCTAGTCAAGGCCAGCCCTAGAAGCGCTTGTTCTCTACGAATAGGGACATCCTTTTTGGCCAGGACATGAGAGGAGCCTTCCTCACCTTCTTAGGCCCCGAGGGTCCGCCCCAGCATCTGGCGTCTGCCAGTGCGAGGGCGAGTGCCAACGAAGAGGTCGGACGGTAGAAAATGGGAGAAAGACGTACTCGCAATCCTTGGCAAGTCTATTGCGGTGCTGCTAGGAAGGCATGGCTCATCATCAGAGCAGGGAGCTGGGACAGCGACCGCTGTGTGGCTGCGTGTTGCTTGCAACCAAGTTCGGGTGTAGACGAGGTTGGGAAGCCAAACTTACAGCCGAAGACATGAAAAGCCAGATGCTTTCCAGGCAGCCAGAGCTTTCACCCACACTTTTTTTTTGTGAGCATTTGCACCTGCGGCAGCCGCGAACGCGACTCCCTGATGACGGGGGCAGTTTTGTCCTCGGCTCTTGCCCTGCATCAAAAACGCAGATTTTACTACGCCAAGGCAGGAAGCGACGGGGCCAACGGGAGCCTGGCCGATCTGGGCGTAGGAGGTCTCGATCGTGTTGGAGGATTCACCATGCCAAGGCTGTTCCACAGTTTCGTAGCTAAATCTCAGCTGAGATGTCAGGAAGCAGTGCCAAGAACAAGAATACCCGAGATGCCGCTGGCACTAAGGACAAAGTTGATCTAGGCAGGTTGCAATGTGCAGTGCAGTGTAGCTGATTGCAAGAGCTGCGCACAGACCGCATCGCCACCACACTTAAGTTGCTCGCACGTTGTATCGCCCGAGACCCGTACACGAGGAAGGTGGACACGGAAAAAGCAGAGCTAGTCGAGCAGGCAATGGCCTGCGGGCCAGTGCATGGCTGGGGTGCAAGGCGGTTGGGTTTCGCAAGGCAAAAAACAAAAGGACCTGTCGTGAGGGCTTGCGGATGCTGTAGGGGCGGCCACAGAATCTTTGCCTTCTGGCTGAGCCCGATGTGAACTTTGCTCAATAGTTTGTGGTTTTGAATCTTGACAGGTGCAGCGAGTACTGGCACTCTGCTGCCTCTGTGCCGATCCCAATGGTATGGGACTGGACTGGGCAAGCTGGGATTGACTACGAGCCTACGTGGAGCCGAGGATTGCGCAGGTGGGCCAATCTGTTGGTCTCAACGACTTTCTGAAGGTTCAGCTTTGATTGTTTTGCACTACTTCACGTGTTGTTGCAATTCGTAGCCTGCCCCCAGAACAACGTGGACAGCTTTAACCTGGCCTTCAGACAATCTCCGTATCCCAAGCCTCTCGGGCTGGAAAAGTGACCTGCAAAGTCAGCTTCTTCGGCTTGAGCTGTTTTTCGCTTATCAGGTTCTTTTGTGGCAAGGAGGGAGAGACCACACGAGAGCTGCCAGAAGATGACCATCCAGCACTCCGCTTTGCCTTTCCAGTGCGGATGCCTGCCTGAGATTTGGATAACTGCTTGGATTAAGCTACGTGAACCTTCACATGAAGTAGCATACTGCATCCTCCTGGCGAATATTTTTTCGATATTTCGCTGGTTGCCAGGAATGTCAGCATAACGCTCACGAACCTGGGCAAGCTGGGCAAGGGACCGCAGGAGTCACAAAGCCTGCAGAAAGTGAAGTATCTTGCGTGAGCGGCAATTGGTAGTTGCAGGAGGTGGTATGGGATGCAGAGTTTGCCTCGCAGAAGCCAACGGCAACCATATCAGGCAATATCAGGCATACAGGTCAGGTTATGTGTAGCGCGTAGACGGATGGACTTCTATTGATTCGGTTTTTCGCGCAGGAACAATGCGGCCAGTCGGCGGCACAAAGCCTCGCTACAAGCCTCCGTGCTTTCCAGCCAAGACGAAGTACCACATGGAGTTGCGAGTGATTTTCATCTGCACATATCTGCACTGTATCGTCACCTTCTCGTGCTAAGTTGCAAATGGGCAGCCTAGAACACCATGCTCCATGGTGGGGAAGGTGTAATTCGGCCTAGATCCCCCAAGCTGTGCTTGTGCCCTGCGCGGATTTTGCTGTGATGAGCCGCATGCTTCGCCGCTTAGCCTGTGATGTCTTCTAAAATGATGGTGACGTCGATTCGCAAGAGTTGTACGAGGATTGCTGAAGATCCGGGTCAAGAGCAGGGTTCTCGTGGGCAGCCGCAGGCAGCAGGGAAATTGAGCTCATTGCAAGGCGCTTGAAAAAAGGACGGATGTCTCCAGGTGCGCAGGCGGGGCCCCGATCGCAGCATCGATGAAGTGTCTGAGTTCGAGGCGGCTCTTTACAGGGCTAGGCCGCTAGGCCTCAACACGGATGGTCTGTACTGTGCTCGAAACGCTTGGGTCAGACAAGATTCACACTAACACACTTACATACACCTACAATCTTCAATTGCGATCGCCTTTGTTCATCTAATTGACGCTGTGTTCTGCAGGTGCAGCTCATTGACAGGAACGATCCACTGATGCAAGCGAGGCCAGTCAGGGTTGCTGCTCATGAAGTACATGGCTGCACGGGTTCGATGCCTTCGACCAAAATATGCTTCTAGGATCTTGCGCTGTTGTCGACGATCTTTGCGATGCAGGCTAAAGGATGCTCAGGCCCACTATGGTGGCTTGGCGGACTCCAGCTCAGGCACGGGTGCCAAGCTTCTGAGGGAATGTCTTGAGGAAGGGACTGAAAGCTGCAACGCAGGAGCTGCAAGTGGGGAAGGAGTCGTTTCCGGGTCTGGAAACCAGGCGAAACTGGGCAGGCCTTTGAAAGCGAGCGGTTTGGTGTTCACAGAAACGCGTTCCTCTGTTCAGGTTGCTCAAGGAGTTGATGAAGTTTGAGAAGTCGCTTGCCAGCGGTATGCAATGCTGGAGCTGCTAGTTTGCTGTCGAGCTCCCTTAGATTGGACAGGTTGGGACCCTATGTCGCTGCAGCACCTGTCCCCTTCGCCCTGCCAAAAGCAAGGCCTGGGCAAACTCATATTGACACCATCTCTTGATAACCTGCTTCTGCAGCTTCTGAGGCAGTCGAGTACTGATGAACCCGCTTCCACCAAGTGTTCTTTCACACATTTTCTGTAGCAGAGCAGCCGATCGCTTTTACTTACACTGCTGGATCATCTGCACTGCTCTGAGAGACGTGTGGACCGAGGCTACCAGAGCTGGAACGGAATTTTCAACATGTGCCGCGCTCGAGGAAAAAGGTCACCACAGCTCACCACGCTTTGTCAAGGCTTTGAGCTTCCCTTGCGGAGAGAGAGGTCTTGTAGGAAAGAGATGGTAGCTCTTACAGGTGCCGTTGGTCTGGGATCGGTTTCTGCGCAGAAGCTGTGGAAGAACACAGCCGAGGAATCAGAGCCACAAACTCGTTTGGTCATCGCTCTGGCTTCTGTTCGTTTGACACGGGTCTCCAAGGCCCCGCCCATTGCAGATCGAGTACAACAGCGGCATGTCTATTGAAGACTCCGAAATCTGCGAGGTGAGGTTTGAGACGTCCATCGTAGTGAAATGCTGCAAAGTGCAGAAAGTGACAGGATCTTGGCTTACCCGGACATCAGAAGGCGCACAACAAAAGCTGCGTCATGGTCTTCAGTTGGTCTCGTTTGACATTGAAAATCTGACTTGGGGGGGGTCTTTCGGCGCTTGGAGTCAGACGCCCTGGCTGGGGAGGGTGCTCACCTTCTTTTTAACGAGATGCTTGCCTGCATTGCTTCAAATGCAATGCGAAACAGCTAAAGCATTGCGAAACCAGCTGGAGGCAAACAGCTGACAAAGTGATGTCGTGAACCAGACTATTGAAGTAGCCACTGGGTCAACGTACAATACTCACCTGAAAACCAAGCAGCACGTAGCATAGAATACGGTAAAGACGCGAAGGGGACAGAGGCTTGTGGCAGAAGTTGCGCCTATTGCGTTCTTAGGTTCTCAAGATTAGTCTAGGCTGACCACAACTGCATTTCAGTTCTTCTTGGTAGGTTGCAGAGACCGTCTTCGAAGATCCTGAGGAGGCAACAAGCTGCGGTGGTGCTGCCAACGCTTTTGATTGTCCCGACTTCCGCAGCAAGGCCAACATTCGACCTCGACTGCTTGTCCCTCTGCAGTCTGTGCTTGGTCTCAAGGCCCTGTGCAACTGGGACCTTAGCCTCTCCTTGCTTGCACTGCTTGCTTGCTTGCTTGCATGCTTGCTTGCAGACCACGTGCGTCAGCTGGGAGCTTCACTGAGGTGAGCGAGAGTACATTCGCACTGAGACCGTGACGGAGATGTTGAACCAGTGTCGTACCGCTTATTACAAGGAAGCACTCGAAGGATGCAATGCTTGTGAGAGGGATTGGATTTCTTGTGAGCAAGGAGCTGCTGTATCTTCGGGAGCAATTAATCCTGGCTGCCGAGCCGGAGAAGCAAATGCTGCATCTTGGATGAGTTACCCATCGGCGTGCTGAATACATGGGATTCGGCTCGGATGTGGTTACAAGGCTGGCATCGGTCCAAAACTATGAGGCTGGAATGTTGCGCACCATATGACAGGTACTAATTGTTAACTAGTGTGGCAGACGGCCGTATTCATCGATGTAACATCATACATCTTTGCAGCTAGTTGTCGTTTTACTGTGGCAATTCTTTCATATCATCCTTCTCTTGATTATTCTTTGCGGGTTGTTTTTTTTTGGTGGTGTGCTAACGCCATCATCGCATCCTGCAGGTCTATTACTTCAATCCACCCGCTTACGTAGTGTGAGCCTGAGTTGTGCACATGCCGCAGGATGCAACAAAAAATGCAGAGACGGTCAGCTGAACTGTGCTCCAGGATGAAGACTTAAAAGAATACATGATGAATTGCAGCCGCCGCTCGCCCGTCAATGCAGAAAACCATGAGTTGACATAGTTCTCACACTTGAAACATGTGGCCTGTGCGTCAGTGGTCACAGCAGGGTGGACGCACAAGAAGCTGATTGAGGAGAACTACGAGTTGCAAATGAAGCTGGCAGGTGGAATGGGTGGAATGAATTCGTGTGACAAACCCGCTGGCAAAGCATCTGCTTCTCTAAAGGGACGGAGTGCTGCACAGGGCAGGAGGATGTGTTTGAGAACGCAGACTTCTGCCTAAAAGGGCTCCTTCGAAGACATGGGCGGGGACCTCAGCTTTACTGCTGTCGCCTCAACTCTACAGGACAACAAGCGCTCTTTTCAGGACTTACAGGATGTTCAAGACTATGCACAACATTGTGAGGAATGCGAAGGCTGCCCAGCATTCAGTTGAGGGAGACCTTGTTAACCAAATACAAGCTCCTGAGCCATGGGCGGCTTTTCGGACCACTTGGTCCGATATTTGAAGGATTCAGGGCCAGATTTCGAAGAACAAAATTGCATTCAAGAGTTTTTCTTTATAGGAAACAAGAACCTAAAGACAAACCATAAAGCAACGTGCATCTGAACTGGGGGTTTTGTGGATGTTCTGCTCTTTGAATTTACTGCTTTGCACAGGCATGTAAAGTAAAGGTATTACGAGCAATTCCAGAACGTTGCGCCCTGGCGGCCTGTATTTGTGGGGTTCAGATTTTAAGCAATAAATCTCACGTACAATTCTTATCAAGTTAAACCAACAATGCGCAGGGGAGATCAGTCCTCAGAGGCTCTGGGGAGGCCCTAGTGAGGCTCCAGGAGGCTCCCCAAGGTAAGAGGGAGGCGAAAAAGAAAAACAGTCAGAAGAACAAATTCCAGCCAGCAGTTCCTTCCGCACCCTTCCCACTCCATTTGACAATCTACAAGCCCTTCATATGCATCTCTGTTTCGTCTAATTGAAAGAAGTTCTCGTAGTGAATGTCATCCATGTCAAGGGCCGCCATGCTGGTGTGTATTTCCATATTCTGTATATTCGTCCCATAGAGTTGTTAAGTAAAGATATCCTCCAGATGCTTTATTCTCATATCCATATAGTAAAGTGGACTTTGTGGGCACAGGGAATGGACTTGTAAAGAGACTCTAAAGTATGAGCATGCATATCATGAACGTAGTTGTTCGGGGGCAGCTATGTAAAAGACATGAGAAGCGGGATAACCTCTGTTCGGCCTGCTATGACCTTCAACGGAAATGTAGTGAAGCACATGCAAGAATACCACATACTTGGTCATGTTTCGGAGGTTTCGAAGGTATCGGAGTATTTGGGGCCTGGATAGGGACGAACGTTTTGATACATCACGAATGAATTTACCGAGCTCTGTTTGGTACAGTGCAGCATTGTTGTAGATTTCAGAATGTTTTTTGGCTGAGAGTACAACACTTTTACACTATTTTGATTTGGTTTTTTGGACAGCACAGCACTTTTGCGGTCCCCAACAGTAAAAATGCTGTGCTGTCCTAAAAACACCAATCTCCAAGAGCAAAAGTGCTGTACTGTCCCAGTAAATCCAAAAAATCTTTTCGAACCTCCAGGGCCTCCGGGCGACCTGAGGCCCCAAAGATTGGGACAGCACAGCACTTTTGCTAGATTTTTGCAAAAACTGCGGGACAGTACAGGCACTTTTGCAGTCTCCAGAAGCAAAAGTGCGTTACTGTCCCATAGTTTTTCGGTAAATCTAGCAAAAGTGCTGTGCTGTCGGGGTTCCAGGTCTTCTAAAGGCTTGGAGGTTCGAAAAGATTGGTATGTCGGTTTTATTGGGACAATACAGCACTTGTACTCTTAATGACTGGTCTTTTGGCACAGTATAGCACTTTGGCAGTCTCCAGAAGCAAAAGGCTGTACTGTCTCAAGGTTTTACACTCTCGAAAATCGGTAAACAAGGGATTCAGGAATTCTGTATTTTTTTAATTAGATTTTGAAAGGAATTCATATAAACAAAGTTTCTATCCAAAAACTGGAAGCACATCCAACGTTTCAGGATTATAGTATCATGTCTAATTGAATTATAAAAGGAATCCATATAGACCAAAACCCTCTCAAAAATGGTTAAACCAGGAATCCAGGATTCCCATATTTTTGAAAATTGGATCTTAAAAGGAGTTCAGAAAAACCAAGTCTCCCTCCACAACTGGAAATCCAGGATTTCAGGATGTTTGTATCATTTCGAATTGCATTATAAAAAGGTTTCATACTGACCAAATTACCAGGAACCCAGGAATCTGTATGAATTGTTTATTAGATTCTAACAGGAACTCATATAAACCAAATCCCTATCCAAAACTCGAAATCCAGGATATTGTATCATGCCTAATGGAATTTGCTACAACCCAAATTCTTGTCCAAAACAGGAAA